>VYZT01045370.1:0-10057 GCA_013400735.1 Pomatostomus ruficeps
AACGACCGTCCAGCGAACACAGAAACTCCTACAATGGTGCAATCTTTGATTTCCTTTGATCAAATTTGGGCTGATTTTGATTGATTTTGCTTTTCATAGCAGCACTGCTGTCAGTCTCCTGATGGTAGCAGTCTAGAAGTTGGGAAAATGCTTCTTGGTGTCTGTAAAGCTTCACTGATCCTGCAAACCATCCTCTGTGTCTAAAGCATCCTAGCATGGGGCAAAGGGAGGGATGCTGCAAACTTGGTGACTCATTTGGAGTATGACAATGGGGAGAACAGCAGTGAAGAAGGAATCTGGGAAAACCAGCAGTAGGGCAGCCTGGCATTTGCCCCAAAACACGGCGCCTGCTTTGTGGTGTCAGAAGTAGAAATATATAAAAGACACATCCCTGCATTACTGCTGGTCCTCGGAAGGGGTTAGTGTGTGCCACACCCTGTAGCCTCATTTTTTGAGCAGGCTGAGGGACCTATGGGAGCTGGTGTCCTTGCAAGGTGAGTTTTCAGCAAACACTGATTGCTACCCTATGACTTAGGTTGAGTTTCCACCCTCAGTGACCCATAAACACATGCCCCGGGATCTTCCCCCAGAGTATTTCAAATTACTTTACTGACTGACTTAAGTAAAAAAGCAAAGAGGCCTCATACCTCCAAAGCCTGTGAGTACATTTTTCACTCAAAGCAGAAAGTTCAGGCACTGTTTATCCTGTCCTGCCCAGGGCTTGCTCTTTTTGTTTTGCACCGAATTTCTTTCCTGCTAAACATTGTCCACGAGCTAAAGTTTTCTTTGGAACGGCGAATGGGAACGGACCACCTGGGTTGGGAATTCCTGTCTTCTGGAATTGCAATCTTCTCTGCCAGTTTCATAATTCTTTTGTCAGAAAACAAGGATATAGTGCTGGCTGGGAATGTGTAGATGTGACCTTCCCTTTTGCTATCAGCTGTGGACCGACACAGAGAATAACCTTCTTCCAAAATAAGATGTATTGTGCTGTAATGACCAAGCTGTCTGCCTGTTCTTATCAAAAGGCAGTAATAAATAAATTAACAATACATGCATATAATCCTGGGAATGCTAGGAGGGAAGCTCTACCAAAGGCACCAGCCTGGTGTTCAGCTCCAGCCCTCTGTAATCCCGAGGAAAGGAGGTAGGTATGAGGGAGGAGCAGGGTTAGGTCTGTGGCACTGTGGCATCCTACGGGCCACTCCTGCTGGGCACATGGCGAAGGGAACAAGATGCCCACGTCAGCTGCCATGGCCATGCCTGTGTCCTGTCAGAGCCAAGGAGTGAGGCCACAGCACAGGCATGTCAAACACATTGTCAGAAGGCGCTGAAGTGCCTGGGTTTATTTTAATCTGGAAATGTGGCCCTTGCTGCCTTTTATGATGTGCCAGTCTAAGCTGCCTCTGGCAGCTGTGAGAATATTGGTTTTGGCAGACAGCTGCAAGGAGCAGCAGACTGGAAGGAGTCAGCAACAAATGCGATAAAAGGGGAAAGTTGCTGATGCCAGGAGGAAAAGCACAAGGTCCTGCTGATTACCAGAAACCCTTCAGGAGCTGTGAGGAAGAGAAGGTCTCCTCTGACACTGGGATGGGTGAACAAATAATGACCAGCCCTCTCCCCTTGACTTCCCCTTGAATTGCCCCACTCCAATGTAAGCTGCTCCACTGGCTGGAGGGGAAGGATGCTCCAAAGGAGAAGGACAGAACTCATAAGTAATGCAAGGGAAAGTTTTCTCTCCATCTGACATTTGGCCAAATTGATCTTCTTTGCTAAGAAGCACTGGGTACTGGCCACCAGTAAAACACAGGGATCTGTAGGAGCTGAAGGCATCCAAACTAAAGACTAGACCCATATCTGTAACCTAGTCAGTGCTGTATGAACAGATCCAGTATTTCCCAGTACTGGTTTTATTGGAAAGAAAAAAACTCCTGTCTCTGTCTTACAGTTATAACCCTCCTCTGTAGTTTCAGGGTTGGGCTTTTTTTGTTTGTTTTGCCAGCTAGATAACAAGCTCTTTGAGACCATGATTTTTAACATGTTCTGTGCTCACAGAGAGGGTGGGATCTTCAAAAGGTCCCAACCCTTGTGAATGTTCAACAGTGATGATAACAACATGAATGCCAGTGAAATTCCCACAGTTCCTTCTCTAACCAGCCGGCTGTATCGAGAAGGCTCCTCAGAGATGATCTCTGAGAGTGGATCCCTGAAAGGAGGAACAGTTTGGATGCCAGCTTGAGGATCCATCCTGCTTTTTATCATTGCTGTTACCAGTTTCATCCAGAAATGAATGGAGCTGGTTTTTTTCAGTCAACCTGCAGCTCAGATCACCTCAGGACAGGAGGTTTTGATGCAGCACAAGACTGCCAGCTGAAAAGGAAGATTTCCAGGCAGCACTGATACTGTTGCAATGAGGGGGAACACAACATCCATGAGGCAAGACAGGACTCTTCAGAAAACAGATTTCAAGGTCTGGGTTGGCTTGTTTGTTTACTTTTTTCCCAAGGCCTGTGATGCTCTTTTTTTCAACAGAATCCATTTTTAGCACAAACATGGAAGACTTCTATTTAAGAGAGTCATACCCAGCAAAGCAAGATGCTTGGCCAGTTCCTGGTTACCCTGTGCCTGCCTGGTCTGTGCTGGAGTGCCCAACATCTGGATGAAGGCACAGCAAGGGGTCACATCTGCCCATAACCTCATCGGAGACTGCTCTGAGCACACCAGTGCTCTGGAGTTTTTGGAACGACAGTAATTAGTGGAAAAGGTGAACTAGTCAGTATTTTAGCATTATTCAAAAATAAACCAAGGGCAGAATCTCAGCTGTCAGCGTGGCTCTGCAGAGGGGCAGGGAAATGCAGAGATTGTCACAGTGACCCTGCTGTGCAGGACTTCCTGCACAACTTGGCTTAAACTGGGTTTCTCCTGGAGCCCGATCACTTGGGTGTCACTGACCAGGTCTGTTGGGATAATTGGCCCATAAATCCCTGTGCTCCCTTCCAATATCCAGTAGTTCAATTTTGCTTTCTCTTCCATTTCCTGTGTTTTATCCAGCAAAAAGCAGCGCTGGAGGAATAATCTTAAATACTGTTCTTCGAATTTCAGTGGAAGGAAAAGTGGAAAAGATTCAGGTGTGGAAGCTCTTTGTCAAGATACTTATAGCTTAATTTTGCAAACGGAAGACCTTCAGAGGAGACACAGATAAGTCTCTGAAGCATTAATACCTTATCTGAAACAAAAGCACACTCTGAACCTGAGATATGCCTGAAATTAGCTTTCAGAGAGGAATTTACAGCCTGGAACAGTTTACAGAGACAGCTTTCCAAGAAATAAATGGTGGAATAAATATTTACCTCCTTGCTCCAAATCTCCATACTAAGATTTGTACTGAAATAATTATCTCTCCTTTTAAGTTGTATTTATTCAGAGATCTATGGGCCATGAAGAAAAGAGCCCAGATTTATATAATAGGCACCTTGTGTTCTTGTGCACACAGGAACACCATAAATGTTCGTCACCCCTGGCATGTTAGATCTGTCACTTCGTGTTGATTCCGGGGAGTATTTTTAGGAATAGAATAGATGTGGTAAAGTTTGTTGCTTATGATACTAGATCAGAGTGGTTTGCTGGAATGGTTGCTAGTGACACAGATGAAAATAGCATGCATTCCACAAGTTAAAGACCTGCTCAGTGGTTTTCATATACTCAGGCATACTTGCCAGGCATTCTTTTTTCCCAGCAATTTCAGATTTTCAAAGAGTTGATTTTAATAAAATAAAAATCACTATTTCGACCTGAAAAGAAAATTATGCCTCCCATTATTTTCAAAGACAACCAGCTTCCTGAGAAATTTTGCTTATAGACCTCATTTGAACAGTTTTTCATTAGATTTCTTCTTTGAAAAGAAAAGGAAAAAAAAAAAAAAAAAAAGAAAAAGAGAAAACCAAAGGAAACCAAAGCAAAGAAGCCTTTCATGCCAATGATCAGTTTGAGCTGACTGGTATTTAATCTCTCCATATTTTAACATAGAGCCCTGATGTCTACAGCTGAGGTGATGTTATTTGCACATTCTGGTGATGTGGTTCATGGCACTCTGCTCTTATTTACTGGAAGTGTAACAGCAGTGCCCCATCACCAAAATCTGAATTTTGCCAGCTGGTACTTGGGCACCTCGAGAAAAATTATTCCTGTTACAAAGATAAAAACCAAGAAGGTGGCAGAAACAGGACAGTGTGATGGTGGCTACAAAATAGAGAAAAGAGTGGAAAGTGATAAAGATGATGAGAAGGACTGAAAATAGAACTTCTGTGAAAAAGATTGACAGCAGTTGGATTGTTTAGTCTAGGAAAAAGACAACTGTGAGACAGTCATGATAACAGTCTTCAAATATGTTAAAGAGTGCTGCAAAGAGGGAGGTAATGAACTCTTCTCCATATCCACTGGGGAGAAGGCAAGAAGTAATGGGCTTAAATTGCAGTAGTGGTGGTTTTGGGTTAGACAGGAGGAAAACCTTTTTAGGGGGATGGAAAAAACACCACGGGGATAGAGCGCCTGGATTTGGAGCCTCTGCCTCTGTGAGTCTTTAAAAGCAGGATGGAGGAATATTTGGCTGGTACATCTCCCCACGTCTCTGACTCTACAGCTGTAGGATCTTCCTGGTGGAGAACAGAAACATAGAACACTGAAGTGACTTTCTGACAGCACAATGGGTAACCTAGAGCAGGAGTAGGAATTGGGTTTATTAGCTTACTGAGCAAAAAAATAACAGTGTTAGGAAATAATATTAAAAATAAATAATTACCCAACTGTGTGATATCAAATAAAAGAGCAACTGAAATTGAACCAGATGTTTGCATTTTTAAATGTAGGTAGTTTGCTCATACGTGCTTTTAATAAAAACTGACCAAAACACCAAAATTTCCAGTCTGCAAAGAATTCCAATATTTTGAAATGTCTTTATTCAGAATTGGCTTCAAGATAATATGTTCCACTCAATGCTGAAACACAATGTTAAGTATGGAAGGATGCACACATTAATGCACTGCAGTGACTGATGTATATTCATGTTCAAATAGCAAATCAGAACACTATCACTGACACATACATTTTAGCATTTAAAGAACAAAGGAAAGAAATAAAAATGATTAATTGTTATTCCTCTCATGCCAAAAATGTAGTTGTTGCAATCAGAATGTTTTGCTGAACCAAGCTGGATCAAAATTTTCCTATTTCAAACATGTTTTTGAGCTGCTCTGTCAATGCATTTTTCATTATTACAATTTCTCTCTCTGCTCGAACAAACTCAGAATGGTCAGGAAAAAAAATACACAAGGCTTCTCTAACTGGAAGCTGTGTTACCTGATACAACCCCAGAAGGCCTGCTCCTTTCACTGATTTCCAATCAGTGAAATTACTGGGTTGTCATCTGTTTATTTTTGTATCACCATGTTCAATGCAATGAAATCGGCTGCCCCCACTGAAAAGGCAAAGGACTGTGCTGGTATCCACTTAACATACCCTTTAAAAAAAAAAAAAAACAAAACACGTGCAGGGAGCATGATAACCCGAGCAGGAATGTCTGTGTGGGGATGGCTCTCTGGGGCCTGCCTGGGTGGGTGTTGTGCTGCCCATCCTGCGGTGTCCGTCCTTCACTGGCAGTCACAGAGAAGCCAATGCACTGCAGGAGTGGCATTTTATCTTAATGCCTTTTGTCTGTCCACCTCTTTCACCTGGCTGTGACAGTCAGCCATTAAAAGCTTTATTTAAGTGAGGTGCTTTGTACCAAGGGTTAGTAAAAACCCAGACCGTCCCAGTGTGTGCAGGGCCAAGCACTCCCTTGGAGAGGGTGAGAGTGGGAGACCCTGAGGACCAAAACCAGAGGTGTCCTGCTTGGATTGAGCCTGAAAAAATCCTTCACTGACTTTGCTTGTGCAGTAGCTGTTTTTGCAAAATTGCATTGCACACCCAGGACCTTCCCCAGCTGTTAAATTCCCCTTCAGAATGGCTCCACTGAAGAATGTACCACACATGTGGCACAGAATGTACAACACGTACGAATCTGATGTTGCTGTTATCGCTTCGAGGGTCTGACTGGCGTATTGTCAAACATTTTACAATCTAACAAGTTGCCAAGTACCTTCTAATTAAACAAACCGTTCCTTGCATAATGCCAAACAATTAAACAGGTTTACAGTTTTTAATCTAACGCTGCATCTGTTTTAAAGGTCTGTTTTAAATATCAAAGTCTTCTGATCATCCAATGACAGCTGACAGCTGCTGATGGGGCATTTCATCCATCTGGAAGTGTCTACAGAATTCATGTTACTTCTGTTTTTAATTCCCTCAGTGTATTCATGACAAGTTGTACACAAAACCTTTTATTGACATGGCTACTTTTGGGGAAGCACTTTTGCTACCCAAGATAGATTAAGGTTCCTCATTATTTCCTTGAGAGCTTCTCTCCAGGATTTGGTGAGTCATTCCTTTGAACAAGAGCATGCACCCATGGCCCCTTGAAGGACCAGATCAGAAAGCCTGGTAGCAACCAGGCAAGGTTTGAAAGGACCCTCAGTGTCCAAGGAGATCCATCTGAATGTCCAAGGTGGTCCATCTCATTCCCAGACTCCACGACATCTCCATTTGCAACACCTGGGCCAGATCCTATCAAAGGAAAAAAGAAGAATTGCTGAAGCTCTCTGGAGAGCTGATGTGAGGAAGGAGAATG
This sequence comes from Pomatostomus ruficeps, assembly GCA_013400735.1. NCBI lineage: Eukaryota > Metazoa > Chordata > Aves > Passeriformes > Timaliidae > Pomatostomus > Pomatostomus ruficeps. Next base: position 6,722 of record VYZT01045370.1, read on the forward strand.
CCTCAAAAGTGATCCTGGGTGAAAGTTGAGGATTATGGCTTGCACCTGAACTATAAACAGAAATGTTCAACCAGAGCTCAGACACAGAGTGGCCAGTAAAATCTGAAGTCTATTGACACTAGAACCCTAATTCATAGCAAGTCTCACAGCAGAGGAACTGAAACAAGTTGCTTTTTGCTTCTATGGCAACCAAAGGGTCGGGTTCAGCAGCCTTTTATTCAGTAAAACTTCGCTGTACCGCATAGCTCCAGCAAGGTCTTTACAAGATATTGTTACTTTCTATTGCTATTTACCTTTTCACAAGGGTAACCCCTCAGGCAGAGGCTGAACTCCCTGTAGAAGGCAGGCCAGAACACCGAGCCATAGAGAAAACAAGGCTGGTACAACAGTGGGGCATGGAGCTGCAAGAGACAATGCCTGCAGAACCAGCCTGGCCCGGCTCTATTTATGCAGGTGTAGAAGGGCTCTTGCCACTGGAAATAGTGTGGAGTCATTGTATTACACATTCTTTCCTCTGCCGGCATCCTGTTTAAACAGGCTGAGTGCAAAGGGTGTCTGCTATTCATTTGCGGATGCCTTGTGATGATATGAAACATAATTGTGTAATTTATGCCGAGCAAACCAAGGAATGGCTGCTGTGCAAGGGAGCTAGCAAGCCTCCAAAGCACTTGAAATATTGGAGCAGGCAGAAAAGATAACAAAGCCTGATCTTTTTGCTGCTCCCTATGTTAGGGCTGCTCTTGTGCAGGGGAGAGGAAACAGCAGAAGAATGTGATTCAGATGTGCTGGAGACTGCTGCAAGTGAGAGGAGCACAATGGCTCCGCAAGCCTATTGAGTAACTTCACCAAAGCCAACGTGCTTGCCTGGGAATGAATATTGGGCCCTGGACTCTTCTCTCTGTGCAGTGCAGCTCTTCAGATGTTTGTCAAAATGAATGTGCAATTGTTTGTTTGTTTAGAGCCAACAATGTCAGGCTGCATGTTATGGCCCTGTTGTGTTTGGCTTGTTCGTGACTTCTCTGCCTGAAATAATTTTATTTTTATATAGCTGGTGTGGGGTGGAGGATGCTGGGAACTGTTTTATCTTGTAATGCATGATTCAAGCATCGAACGTTAAATTTGGGGCCTGGCTTGGAGGCGGGTCAAAAGAGAATAAGTTGGAATAAACTGCTGATGTAGAGCCTTGCCTTCTATGTAATGGCAGGATGTTTTCATGCTATGAAGCTATGAAAAAATCCTCTAGAATTACTACAATCTTACAGTCCAAAGAGATTTTCTGGCTTAAAACTATTACCTCCTGATTTTGACCTCCTGAGCAGGAATGCTAGTGCTACATCAATATAATAAACTCCGAGGCTTTTCATTTCAGTATTTCAATTTGTTTACAAGACATTTTAGGCTGTGAGAAAATAGTGAGAAATTAAAAAGTGAAGAGCAAAGTGTTTCAAACTGCAGTTTATATGCTGCAGTTGTCTCGCTCTGGCCCAGTTCTTGTGAGACAAAACTTTGTTTTTCTTATTGTTCAGCAGCTTCCTTTAGAAAATCTGTCTCATGCAAGTGTTTTCCTGTTAACTGATTTCAACATAATCAGTGTTCAATTCCTGTAACAAAACAATGTTTGTTCGAGGTGCAGCCCTGAGTGGAGCAGGACATCAGGTGTTTGAGAAAGGTGCACCTAGCATCCCCATTAGAGACAGGAACAAAACAGATGTGAGAAAGTGTCCCCCAAATTCCCATTTGCTCAGCTGTTTCACTGCAGTTCCAGTCTGATCCCATCTTCTGATTAAAGTGGGATTTGTTCCGTGTGTGTAAAGGAGATTCTGAGGATATTCATGGGTCAAAGCAAACCTCAGTTTCGGTGTCCTGAAATTTGTGAGGTTGTTTTTTTTTTTTTCAGGTGAAGATAAATGGCTGTTGTGTAAAGAGCTCCTTTGGTACTTTCCAGGAAATCTAAACCTCATGCCCTTGGCCCAGTCAGTCTCCCTTTTCCTGAATGTGCAGCTGTGTAGGTGTGCACTATAGGATTTGTTCTGATTTATGAACAAAAAAAACTTCTTTTTTTTTTTTTTTTAAAGTATTTACATCCTCTAAGACTTTAAGGGTTTTTTTTCTTCTCTCTCTTTGACCCTAGTGGAGGCTGAAATCCAAATGTCAAAATAATGGTATTTACCGCAGGGACAGAGATGACCTTTTCCCATCAGCTATATTAATGAACCTCATCAGAATGTGGTGTTACTTGGCAAAATAAACCCCGTGTCCTTACTCTGAGAAATTTATACATGTTGAGGCATAATTGAAAGCTGACATTTTCAGAAGACCATAGAAAGGGCATTTGGACTGTTTTGCAGTCGTGAGAAATATTGAGCCTAAAAACGCCCAAGTTTTAATTATGAAAATATGGTTACCCTAAATAATAATTTTCTTTTGTCTGTTGTCTCAGAAGGACCTCAAAAGAGTCATTGCTAAACCTCTCAGCATCTCAGAGGTGGGCAAATCTCTTGCTGGGGTGAAATCTGTTGCATTAGCAGCTTTCCCAAGCATGCCTCCGGTCACACAGCACATTGAGGATGCAGTCACAGACCAGAGTGACTGGTATGGATCTGTCTGTCCTGACTGGTGATATTCTGATCTCAATGTTGTTTCTGTCTCTAAGCTGGACAGTACAGCTAAACCTAGGCTGAGGGACTGATCTTTGCCTGCTTGGTCAAATCCTGAAATCCTTTCTGTGGGCTACAAGGTTGTGCTTACAAGTAAGCAAGGACATTTAACTTCTAGTGATAGTTTCAGATGTTCAAAATTTCCTAATATTTAAAAGCCAGTGCAGTGCAGAAGCTTGTAGGATCAGGTTCCTTGCACATTGAATTGCCCTGACATCTACAAATTGATTTGCCTCTCGGTATCTGTTTCAAATTCAATAAAATCTACAGTAGCCATATCTGACCACAACGTGCTCCTATCAACTGCTGTTCACTCCTGAAGCAAAACCTGTGTTTCCTGTTTTTATTTTCACAGAAAAGCATTCAGCACATGACACAATGTTATGGAATGGTGTTACAGGGTGCCAGAAAACAAATGCAACAGAAAGACAGAAAAATCATGGCATGTCTTTTCTGTTAGCAGCTTCTTTCATTCTGCTGGTGAGATAAGGATTGGAAAGAGGGCTTTGTTACAGCACTTCTGTAGCTGTTCTGGAGTGGTGCAGCACTACGTTGTGCTTGAAAAACTGAAACATGAGTCCTGCAAGGTGTCTGCCTGTTCAATGGGTTAAACAACTTCTCCAATCAGCCAAGCCCTCTCCTCTCCTCTCCTCTCCTCTCCTCTCCTCTCCTCTCCTCT
>VYZT01045370.1:10095-113926 GCA_013400735.1 Pomatostomus ruficeps
TCTCCTCTCCTCTCCTCTCCTCTCCTCTCCGGAAATTCTGGCCAGACTACACTGATTTAAAATAAGAATCCAGAAGTACCTGTAGAAAGGATGTGTATTTGTGTAGTAAATTCCAGAGCATCGCAGTCTGATTTTTGTAAAGTCAGTTTGGTTTCAGGCATGTTAATGTCCACAAACCTCTTGTCATGAAACACTTAGGAAAACTCAAATTTGGGGTTTGACTTTTGGCACTCAATGACGAGATGAGGTAACAGAGGTGCCAGGAACAAGGAGAGAAAGAGGGAGGTGGTTACAAGGATGACTTGCTCAATCATGTCTGTTTGACAGTGAAAGTTGGGGCTGGAAAACATTTCAGCACGTACCCATTTGCAGCACTGTTGTTAAATTCTATGTGCAATTTTTACCTTGTCATCAGTGTGTACATGCATGCATGCTTAAGAAACGTTTACTGTCAGGTAGCATTTCTTGTGGGCTCTGTTGCTGAATCAGGCCTCCGGAGACCTGTCTGTGTGCCCCTGGCTTACTGGGTGATGCTGGGCAAGCCCTGTCTTTCCCTGTCCTTTGCTTTTCCCACTCTGTAAAAAAAGACTCTGATTTTCTTTGCAATATGCAGAGAGGAATTACTGCTGATCAGGCTGGTGGTTGTTATTAGCAACTAGAAATAAGAAATGATAGCTGCAAGTGGAACAGGGAAAGAGCAAATGTCCCAGATAATTTCCACTGACTGCTCCCACTCAGCCTGGGGAGATGCTGTTGCTCTGCAGCATTTCTCCATTACAGCAGAACCAGCAGGTGCTTTCTGTGGAAACAGCCCTGAAATTGAAGGAGGAAAGTTATTGCTGTTACCTCTGTAAGGATGTGTATCACACTCAGAGCAACAACTCCTGCCAAGAGCAGGAAAGGTTTGATCAAAGGTGTCAACCTTTGTGGCTTCACCTCCAAACCTCCTGGTATTCAGCTAGGAAACTGGAGAACATGTTATTGCAGTTGAATTTCTGCCTGATCACCAAACAGCCCAGCAATTTTGTGAAAATTGCCCAGCCCTCCCACATGAAAAATATATCCTCTCTCAGCATTAACAATTGTAAAGGGTCAGCAATTTTTAATATCCGGTACTTCCCCTTCTCTCTGCACTCTTCCCTCTCCACCGTGCATCTCCTGCACATTGCAGTGCTGGACTAGAGCAGGGATGGCTGCTGTGGACACTTGACACCATATAATTCATCCAGAACAAAAGGGAGGGACAGCAAGGGAAGGCCAGGAGCTGGAGAAAAGCCCTTTGTAAGAAAATGCTTAAAAATACTTAGAAGTGTCTTCTCTTGAGGGAGGGGAAGCAGGGAAGGGAGAAGGAAAATCCTTCTCAGTTCTAGTCTCTCACACATGAATTTAATGAGAGAGATAAACAAAAAGCAGGTGAAGCAATAGATGTACTGAGAACAGAAAGCATATGGGTAAGGAAAGCTCAGCACCTTTCTCACAAATCATTTTCCCAGGGGAATGAGCTGCTCCTGATTTTGGCTGTTGGTAGTGTTGGGATTTACAGGGTGCTGCTGGGCTTTCTTGTCCTAAGTCAAAGTGTGGGAAGCAGCAGCATGCCATCATCCTCGTCATCCTTGTCATTGCCTGATGAGAGCATTCCTGAAAAAGAGTTTGTCTGCTTTATGGATTGTATTCTTTCAGGGCGCAAAATGCTCACCTGCCTTTAGTGGTGCTGGAGAATGGAGAAATTAAATCTTTTTTATTTTAGAAAAAAAAAAAAGCCAGACAGCAATTGGGCCAGACTTGTTTTATTGGGCTTTCACTCCACTTCTTTCTCAGCTTAATCCAGTGGTGATATTTCTGTTCCTCTCAGACATGGCTAGTTAGCAAAATGCCTGCAGTGTTATTTTCCCTGGCGAAGCAGCGGATGCTCTGAGTGTTTATTTATGAAGAATGACCCTATTGCTGTGTTTTCCCAAGCACAGCTGCAAACAAGCAGTGAAAACCAGCAGCAGGAGATGGTTTCTTTGCACTTGGTTCTCTTTCTGCCTGCAAAGCCTCCACTTCTTCTCACCCAGGACGCTGTCACTAACTCTTGCCTGGCAGTCTTTGGTGCTTCTCTCATGCCTCCTGTGAGAGCTCCTGGGGCTGTTTTGCCTCTTCACTCTCAGATCAACCTCCTGCTGTTGTCCTGCATCACCTTCCTTTGGAAATGCCTCCTGTCCCTTGACGCCCCAGCCTCTCTGCTGGTGCCTTGTTTGAAGGTGGTTTTCCCTTGTCTCAGTCATCACTAAGCAGAAATAATTTAAGATGGATTACTTCTACACAGAATGGAAGGTGGCCTTCATGTCCTGCAGCCTCACTCAGGTGATAAACAGCAGGGAGCTGACTGATGGGGTGCATCTCTGTTGAGAGATTTTTGGAGCCAAAAATGGGGAGTGATCTGCTGGTCCACATGATAAAGCACACAGAATTCCATCTACCTCCTGCATTATCATGGCCAGTGAATTCTCTAGCTAATAGTAACCTGAATTGAATAGTCCGCAAGTATCCTGCTCACTCACAAGCCCAATTCCACAGCAAGAACTTCCCTTCACTCCCTAGGGGCCATGTGGACAGCGATGCAGACATGAGCTGAGCAGGTCAGTACTGTAAGTGGGATCAGGAGCTGGAGATCAATGCCCAGCCTCAGTCTATATTGCTGGACATCTTGGTATAGCAATTCTCAAGGTCCCTCCTGAGATGCAACCCTTTTTCCCATTCCTTGCTTCAGCCCATCGGGCCAGGTTTCTCGGGGGTGAAGGGCCCAGGCATGCATCTCTTGTACCTCGCCTCATGCGTCAGTACTGTCTGTTATGGCACCCCGGCAGCTTTTTGCCCCATGAATCCAATCCTGCCTGCTTCAATCTACTGGAAAGGAACAAATACGAATGAAAAAGGTCAGAGGAGACACCAGTGAAAGAAGACATCAGAGGGTGGGCTGCAAGGAAAGACAAAGGAGTTCAAAGTGCTCTGAGATGGTGAGGTGCCAGGGAGAGGAGAGAGTAGGAGGTGACACACCAGACTCAGGCAGCAGAAAGGCAGTAAAGTGTTTTGAGTGCATTGGAGCAGAAATGACATGCCAGTTGTTTTCAGTTCCCCAGATGTGAGAGGCTTCATGAATTGATTCAGAGAGTATACAAGCAAAAGACATGAGTGTATCTTGTGCCCCTTCTCTCTTCCTGCCTTTGTTCAGCTAAATCCTGAGCATGTTGGGCTGGGACTGCTTTTCAGTATGTGCATAGCCTCCACCTCACACCCCATGATCCTCCACAAAGTGCTGGTGAGAGAAATAACAGCTTGTGTGAAAGGGGAAATGGTCTGGGAATGGCTGAGGCACAGCCACAGGGGTAGCTCTGATGTCCAGTGAGGGTGCAACAATATGCACCAACTCTTTCACTGCCTCCCTTTTGAAAAGGAGAGGAAAAAAGCCCCCCCAAACCCACGGTGCACAAACGTTATTTTTCCTCTCTTGGAAACAAACGGCCTTTTCAATTAGGCTGATTTGTCTCTGAAACAATCAATCTGAGGTTTATAAAAGCAAACACTTGAGTAATTAGTTCTATCCAGGAAGAATATTAACTCTGTTTGTCTTTGTGTAATTAATCACTGACCCTGCCAGCTCTACAAAGCCTCCTTTGCACAGATGGGGCAGTGAAGGAGGCGAGCGGAGGGCAGGAGCGAGGTGAGTAACAAGTGATATACAAGGAGAGGGTGTCAGGATGCTGTAACACAAACCTTCCCCCCACACACCTCGACAAGTGCCCACGTAAATTCTGTGTAACCACAACCCAGCCACAGAGCCACGGGGCTGGGAAGGCCTGCTACTTGAAGAAACAATAAATAATGTTTTAAAATACAGTTATTTATATTAACCTTTTAGCTGTGGGGACATTCAGCTCTCTGTGGTTCACATGCCTAATTGATAAAGCATTTGCAGGGTTTTCTGTGCAGCACTGCTGTAACCAGGGCCCCAGCCACTGGCAGGTGAATTGGCACTCAAATGCCTTCAGCCAGAGGAATTGCAGCCTCTGGTCTGGCTGGATTGAACATTGCCAAGTGCCACCCCAGAGCTGGCTCCGTGTCAGTGCCTGGTGCTACAAGAAAGCTGTGGTTTACTCTGTTCTCAGGCCTACAGGGAATGAAGAAACTTCAAGTCTCTTCCTCTATCCCTGACCTCCGGTTTAACTTTGAGGAAATGTTTGGATTTATTCAAGTGTTTTTCAACAGCATGAAATAAGGTCGAGGTTTGTTTCCTTCTTCTCTTACGCCTGGTATGATTGTACAGACCATCTCTCCTGTGCTGCATCAGTAAGATTTTTTTTTATCAATTTCACAGTAGCATCTGAAAAACAACAGAATGAAATAAAAGTTACCAAATATGAAACACTCTGTAAACACATAACTAAGGAAAGTCAGGCAAAATGCAGCAGGCGTGTGCAGCAGGCAGAGGGGAAGAGTAGCAGGAAGGTGATCAGGACTGATGGGCATCTTGTGTTCACTGAGGTTAGAGAAGAGCAGACTCCCTGTGGTAAGAACCTGTCTTAATTTCTGCCCACAGTCCTGTAGCACCTCTCTGTGTCCTTGGTATAGGAGGAGAAGAGGAGAAGCAGCTCTCTGAACTCTTGATAGAGCCCGGGGGATGGGGCACCTCACATGTCTGCCAAGGTCTTGGTGGTGCTGCTCATGGCCACTGCCACGGCTGCCCACATGTGTGTAAAATGGACATGCAAGGCCGGCTGGGGGCAGTGGGTGGATTTTGCTCCTCCACACCTCCAAATACTTTCATCTATGACAACAGGAGGTATTTTTGCACTCATCCTGGTGCTTGTCCTGGTAAGGTTTTGCTGTGACGTGCAGAACACAGGGGTCTGCATGCAGATCACTGCTGCTGCTGGCAGCTTGTGAATAGCCCCAGGCCAAGCTTTTCCATTAAGGAAGAAAGAAAGGGTCTCCCTCTTTTCTCACTCCCTTTATTCTGAGCTACCTTGCTATCTCAGCCACTCTTGGTTGCATCTAAAGAAGTTGAACTCCAGGTCAGGGGAAATCTGATCATCCTCTCCCACCTCGTAGCCCGAGTGGCTGTTCATTAAGGTGAGGTATAGCTTTACCTTCACAGGACACTCCTTTTGCTCTTTATCAGCCCTGCCGAACGCTGAGCAGGCCACATATGGCCTCTGTCAGCTGCACTGCAAATCTTTTGTACCTTTTAATGAAAACATTGCCGGTGTTTTCCTTCTGTCGCTGTTGGAACCCAGCCGCATCTTGGTGATAAATGGTGCCTATTGATGAAGGAATGCTCCGGCCAGACCCACGACTCTGCAAGGACACCGTGCTGATCCCAAACTGCAGCCAGGGGTTGTCTCCACCAGCCCTGGGGTTTCAGCCCCTCCCTGCAGGTGGGGCAATAAAAATCACTGCCATTTCTTTTTCCACTGAGGATTGGGAAGGCTGAATTTCTGTATTAAATCACATTGTTGTCATAGCTACTAAATTATGGAATTGTCTATCATCAACTTCAAAACACAAGCTGAAAAGTTGCTTTTTGGGTTATTTTACAAAAATATCTCAATTTTCAAATGCCAGAGAGCTTGTTTCAGTTTGCTAATGGGCTGTACTTGCAACACTCAGTGGAATAGTGAGGGTTTATGGCAATCTGGTGAATGGCTCTGCATCTGTGTTACATAAAACCAGAGACCACTATGTGAAGGCAAAGGGTGAGAAAGTCTTTTGAGCCCAGGGACCCGCTTCTGTGCCCTCTTCCACAGGAATCTACTGCTGGTCTGAGGAGACAAACCTGAGCTTCTTCTGCTGCTCCTTCTGCTGCTCCTTCTGAGCCCCTGCCTGGGTTTGAGTGCCATTCCAGGGTTTGGGAGTTCTGTACAGTGCAGGTACTGACCTGATCTGAGGCTCACAGCTCTTCAGTGCTTTCCTGTGGTCCATTCCTGGGGGAATTTCCATTTCCAGGAGGAAATACTGGTTGTACCACAGTTCACCAGGACCTTGAGGATGCCAGAGCAGGCATTTACTCCTGTGACCGTTTTGTGGTGATAACCACACTATGGAAGATTCAGTCCTCCTTTTTGATCCAGCTTAAAACCACACTAACAAAAAGACATTTACAATGTTTTCATGTTTTTTTAGACAGATCACCAAGCAGATTAACTCCCCATGCAGCTCTGTGATTGTTGCTGTTGAGACAAAAGGAGAAGCTGTTCCATATGGCCAGGAGCTGGAGAAAGGTGAGTGCTTGTGGCTTTCTTCAATGATCTTAGATGACTTTAGAGCAGCCATTAATCCTCCTCCTTTAAAGAGTCATGATTCCAGTGTTGGATAATCTCAGGTTAAGCCCAAACTGAGTGTCAAGATGGGTGGTCATCCCAATAAAATATAGGATATGGGGATGCAACTCAATTTAGCAAGTAATCTGCCAAAGTCACTGACCCTGTAATTAATGTCTTAAGAAAAGGAAAAGAAAATCTTTTCTTACAGGAAGGGAAAGACATTTTAATGTCTTCAGGGAGTTACACAACTGAGCAGTGCTGTCTAAGAATGGTATCTAGGGAAAGGAATCGCTCTCAATTTCCGGTTTCAATACTTCACCCACAGATGCAGGAGATTGGAGAAGTCAAGCCAGCCTAATGATCAGGGGTTCAAGCATATTTTTTTCTGTTCAGTCTGAATGGGCTTCTCTGACCTTTACTGAGAATTTATCACAAAAGATCTTATAAAGATACATTACCACCCCCTTGATATTTTTCTTTTCTGTTTCTTTCTTTTGTTTCAAAAATACGATGACTTTTCCGAAGCCACTGTGGCTGTAAATCAAAATTCCACTCAAACACTGCCTTGGACACCCTGTATTTCAGTGCTTGTGTCTGCAGTCTTCACTGAAAGGGTTTTCTGAGACTCAGGAAAAATCAGGAAATAATGCACTTGTGTTTCTCTTCAAAGCAAGGCAGCTGGATACAGGGCAGATTAACCTGATAGTCGCATTTCTGCCTTTGGTTTCAGACAGCTTTTGCACTGCTTCAGGCAAACTCAGCAGCCTTTCTGCCTGGGGACATCTTCCATATAGTGTGAAAGCGTTCCTGAACGTGTCCTCCACCACTGGGTACACTCTTCCATGGAACAGGCACAGCTGCATGGCAGCGCTCTGTGGATGAGTGCCAGGCCCAGGGAGAGGGGAGGAGGTGGCAGAAGGGTGAGAGGGCAAGGGGAGCAGAGATTTCTGTAGAAGGATCTGGCTACCCCCTGCTCAGCTACCGTTAGATTCCTCATGCCTGGCACCACTGATGGGGCAGAGCACTCAGGAGTTTGTACAACCTGCTCATTTCTCCATTCAGTCCATTGGATGCCAAATACGACTTTCAGAGGCTTCTGCTTTTTAAAGGTTCTTCACAAGTCTGGGAGGGAACACCCGTGGTTCTTTGACCTCTTTTGTACACAACTGACACAGGACTACAGACATCACCTGTCCAGTATGTAATCTCTGTGAATTATGGGAAATCTTACTCAGAACTTTGGCAGTCCTGGTAAGACACTTGTGCAACAGCAGAAAGCATCTGTGAACAGAGCTGGGTGTTTATTCAGAGCTGGCCTTTTAGGCCACAATGATGTTGTGCAAAGACATGAGCTGTTCTCTTTGCTACTGGATTTTGGAAGGTGGAGCAAAAGGAGATTTACCCAGTGGTTTAAGGAAACGGGGGTGGGGGAGGGAGAGTACCTTTATGTGAGAAGTCATGACTGTTCCCACAGAACGGAGATGAGAAAACCTCTTCTTCCCCCACTCTGCTGTCCCGTTACCCATCTGCCTGAGCATGAGCTGCTGTGTGACTGAAACGAATCTGACCTTCAGAAAGAAGCAGCAAAATGTTACTTTTTATTCTCCACACATTCTAGCCTTTGGGTAAATGCCTTGGTGGTCTGATCCACACTGGCACAAAGGAGCCATTAATGGCACCGCAAGTCTCAAGGAAGCGGCCGTGCCACCTAGGAAGGCACTGCGCTCAGAATTCTCCCAGAGGCCTTTTGCTTTCTTTCCCACCTGCCCCAGATCAAAGGCATCAAGGAAAATGGATTTCAGGAGGTGGGGGGGCTTTGCTGTTGTGAGCATTTGCTTGTGTGTTTTACTGCCATATCCCAGTGGTTGTGCGGCGCCGGTGCAAACCGGAGCTCTATTATTAATTCTCTTGTATCAGTAGAAAGGAGCAGGGCAGCGGGGTCAAGGGAACTGAAAGAGGCCTTGCAAGGCAAGCAAAAGAAAGCATTGAGGGGAAAGTAGCACTATCAACTCTTGTGATGTGATAGCAACTTTCACCATCCTTGACCTCTGTCTGAAAAACTGTGCCTATCAGAGGTAAATGGCTGTGCTGGGAAAGCTTAGAAATTGGACTGGAGAGCAGGTTCAAAAGGTTTTTTAAAAGCAGTGGGGGAAAAAGAGTAACTACACGTTTTATTTAAAAAGTGAATGTTGATGATAATGTCAGTTATGTTTTTGAAACGAGAAATTAAATCTGTGGTCATTAATGATATTTAAATGATGCAAACTAATCACAGGCTGAAATGCAACAGTCTAAGGATTCACAAATATGATCAAAGATGTTTCTGTACATATGCTATCATGAGAAACTCTTTATATATTTTTATGTGTAACTACATTCTGTAGAATTATTTAGGTTTTGTCTTACATATAACACTGTTTTATACAAGCTGAAGTATAGTTTTTTTGTAAAACACATGGTTTAAGGCCATTTCCCTGACTGTGGGACTGGCAGCTGAGTTCTGATGGGGACTTAAGAACTCAGGTAGTGGCCAGTGTGTAGCTCCTGAGCCACAAGAGATTCTGGGACACACCACTTCTAAATGCTGAAGAAAGAAGATAATGGCCAAAGTCGTGATTGCAGTGGAGGGGAAGAAACAAGTTCAGCATGGCTTCAAACATGCCCAGAGCATCCTTCCCTGGGCTCACCACCCCTTGCAGTGTAAGGGAGATACCTGTGGAAAGCAGCAAGGTATTATTTTTTCTGTTCTGCTTTCCTATTAAAAAACCCCCAAACACCGAGCTAGCACAGTTTGGATACTGGTTTACATCCAATGAGATTCCCATCTCTCAGTCTTACTTGTGCAATCACTTGAGCAAATGCTGAAATCTTCATTAAAGAAGGTCACCTGTGCAAGTGTTTTCCAACTGTGAGACGCTTCATGCCCTGCACAGGTTTTTAGGATTACTGTAGAGTCGGGGCTTTCTCTGGGGGAGGAAGGGAGAGAGGAAACAATCTGTTTATCCAGGTTTCTGTGAAATTACCGTTAACCTGTGACACGATGCAAGGCTTGCTGGCTCTACCTGCTGGCTAGAGGGGAAAGCACACTCCCCTGGCTAGAACGTCCCTAAAGCATTAACGTACCATTTCATGAGACAGTGGATTAGAGATAAGAGAAGAAATCAGAAAGCAGCTGCTACCTGATCATTTTTGAGCTGTCAGGTATGCCAGCAGAGGAAGACGGATGGTCTGGAGCAGAGGGAATTGATAACGTTTCTCTGCTTCCTCTCAGGCTCTCAGTAAGTGAGAGATGAAAAACATCAGCCTGGAAACCAGTCTCACTGCAGCAGTTTCATCTGTGTGAGGATTGAAGCTCAGACTATCGTCTGCCCTGCTGCAGTTCGGAGAATTGGGGATCAACTCCATTTCACTTCAGTCTCAGGCTGGTTAGGGCACAGCAAAGCCATGGGCTGCAAGGAAGGTTTTCATTACTGGATTTTAGCTCCATGCTCTGAGCTCTGATGGAAAAAATGAACAGTTGCAAGAGCAAAAAGGGGCTTGTCTGTGGTTTAGCTGATCCCTTTTTATTGGGTGTATCTGCAGGAATGAAGTGAATGGCCTCTTCTCTCGGCTCTTTCTCCAAAAAACGACTCCTCCAAACAGCCATTCTTACGCAACCAGTATTACAATCTTGACATTGTAATCCTTTCCTGAACACATTTTCAAAGTTGACAGTAAAGAATAGAGTGTTTTTTCTTCCTAACTGCCATCCCAGCCTGGCCCTTGGTGTCAGCTGGAGCTCTCCTGTTCATATCTTGTCACAGGCAATCCAAGGTATGCCTCTCCAGGAGCCTTAGGGAGCTTGCATGCCAAACCCGGAGATGAAAATCAGTGGGTTTCCTGTGGAAAAAATGCTCAGAAATCTTATCAGCCCAATAATGTTCATTTCCAGACATGTCTAATCCTGAGGGACTTGCCACTGGATTTACATCTGGATTGTATAAGTTTCACTGAAACACCTGCATTAGGCTCCCTCTCCAGTCAGTGGAAAAGCTCAGCAGGGTTGACAGAGTACTGCTGGAGGTACTGGCTGGCTCTAGGACACTGCAGGGGTGTGGGTGATGAGTGTCCTCGCTTGGGCACGACAACAAAGGGCAGAAAGCAGCAAGGATACACTGGAGCAGCAGCTAATAACTTTGTTTGGGGTATCAGACTGGAACCCAGCTCCAGTCTTTCCAGAGCAAACCCAGCATAATCTGGTTTTATCCCTCAGAGGAGCAGCTGAGCATCAGCACACAAAAGGCCTGTGTCTCTGGAGAAAGAAGAGGTCATTTTTAAAGTAGAACCATTCAGCAAGGGGAGAATCTTCCCCAACCTCTGCCACATATTTGCTAAACTTTGCTCTCCCTGGGGTCAGGACTCCGCAGTTAGACCACCCCAGGCGGCTTTGAAAACCCCTGCTATTCAGGAGATGTACCTATGGGATTTGCCTAGCACAGATCACAAAGTTGTTTTTCTTGTCTCTCACTTAATCCTTCAAGCTATTGTCCCACGCACACTGACAGTGACTCAAGGAGCTGATGTCCTCCCTGAGAGACGTGCTCTTCTCTCATACGCAAGAAACTCAGATGGGAGTGCTCAGCTGGGTGTTTATGGCCCCCTCTGGGTACAAACTGGAGCGAGACATTGCAGCTGGGCTGCCCAGCTCCAAACAGTTTGGATCCCAAATTCTTTGCCCAAAATTTACTACCGCCACCAAGCACAAAAAACAAATACATCAAAACCTCACGGACTGAGAGGGATCTGTCCAGTGTTCTGGTGGAGATAAACCATGACATGGTGCTTTTGTTGCTGTGTAGGGTGAATTTTGAGCAATTTTCTGCCAGGAGTTGGAATCTTTCTGTGAGATTTTTAAAAGGTGCTCTGAAGATTGGCTTTTCAACTTGTGAAAGAGAAACAGAGATGACCAGGGATAGTTGTTGCCTCTTTAATACATGCCTGCCATGTTGATTGCACACTCTGTGGCCAGAAAACCAGCAAAAGTCTCCTAAAAACACCCATCTGAAAAGTCTGATCATATGTATTATTTGCATTTCCTTTCAAAAGCTGCTTTGGACACAGTGATGTCAAAGTGCCTTAAATAAATACTACATTCACAATATTCTATTAAGAGGAGGATCCCATTGTGCCTGGTACTGTCATAGCACTAGCTAAGATTGTACTTACCCCAAAGTATTTATGTTCTTAACCTGAGAAAATAGGAAAATTCATTTTGTTCACTTTACAGGTGGAAAAGAATAAATGATTTGCCCAAGGTCACACTGACAGTCTACAAAAGAGGCAGAAACACATCCCAGTTTTGCTGAACCGTGTTCTGGAGCTGTAACCACAAGGCCATTCCTCCTCTCCCAAAGCAGAAATTGGTTCTGGCTGCAACAGTTTCTCAGTGAGGGGATTTAACCGTCCTTTGGGTCTCCATCATGGGTGGGAGGAGCTGAGACAAACCTCACCATTAAGCCCATGATGGTATTCACAGAACTGACCATGTGGATGTCCCTGATGTCCAGAAGAAATTTATTATGCAAATGACCCTCAAAATCAGTCCATTGCTTCTAGTTGCTAATGGAAAACAATGCTCCCTAAACTGCGTATCCCGAACATTTCCTACAAGCAGCAGACTTTAAAATACATACATGCAAATATACATTTTTTCTTTAGTCAGTGTTGTAGCTCTCTGACAGATTGGTCCAGAATGCAGAGGGAAGGGAGAAGCCACTGGAATGTGGTCTAAATTAATAGTGAATTGTGACACAATCCAGAGCACTCATAATAATCAAGTTAGTATGTTTTACATTTTCTCTCAATGTGTTTTGCATTTTTGCTGCACTGGGAAGGAGGCTTTAGATATTGAACCAACATAATGTTAAACTTGAGAAATGACAATTCAAACACTGGCTGCTTTAAATAGTTTATACCTTGATAGCCTAATGCTCTGTGCAATGTACTCATGGCTTTGTTAGGGACCCATCAGATAAATATAGATTATTTATGGTTAATGGATGAGTGCTATTATACATTGAAAAAAATTTGATACTGCTGCCTGGCTGGCCACTCAGGGATGCTTTTTTCACACATGGGCAGTAACAAAACTGTGGTAAGGAAATGAAGGGGCATTGGCTCCTATTGTTCCTGACCTTTACGTGGGACTTCTCCCAGGCATGGAGGATGTGTCCCCACGGTCCCTGCAATCCAGTGTAGCAGTACCAGAGGGATAATGTGTGTGCCTCTCCCAGCACCACAGCCCCCTTCTGTTTTCTCTTCCCAGCTATGTTAAACATTACCCTACACTCATCTCACGACCTTGTGGAAAGGCTGCCACAGGGGCTTGGACACTGGGGTTATTCAGTGGGTCTGGTTTAGGAGTCCGGTAGTTTGACCTTTAATTCTGCAGTGAAAGGGTGGAATTTGTTTCCTTAACTTAAACAACAGGTACCTTGTTTGAGGTCACTGCACAACATCTCTTCCATTCACCTCAGCTATCCTGGACATGATAGATGAATCACAGCTGAGGATACCAATCACTCTAAGGGAGTTCCATTTTCTGTTCCACTCTGTATTATTTTCCTTTCTAGGACAGATAAATGACCAGTGATTCCCATTGGCCTGGTGGCTAATTGTATATTTTATTGGTAATAGCAAAAATAAATTTTTAGCATTCTTTTTTGTATATGTGCTGCTGGCTGGACAGTCAGGGTAGACCTGCTTAATCACTGGCAATAGGTATATTAATTATGTCTCATATTATATTGATTTCTAAGTCAGAATTAAAGATCATAGGGATTGTCTAATGACAAATGGCTTAAGTCAATAAATGATTCTTGGAGAAAGAAATAAAATTGAAATAAATTGTTACAGAAAAAGAGCCACAGTATGTGCATGACTTGGAGTAAAAGAATTAAAAATCAGCTCATGTGTGTCATCTTTACTTAATTTTTGAAAGACTATTTACATCCTGTGGTGATGGCTTTCATGCCTGAATGAGATTCTCAGAAAGAGAATGACACAGTTAAGCTGATCCATTATGTGCAATAAACAGTCTTACTGTAAATTGGGTGGTTTTGTACTAGAATTGTGTCGTTGGAGGCCCCCCATCCCCATGCTGAGTGGAAGCCATGCCTACAGCCAGACAGAAACCTCAGTGCCAAGGAACTTCAAGCTCAACAGAACAGGCTGGAAGGGCAGGGAGACTTGCCCAACCTCACGCAGCAAATCTCTGGAGGAGAGCAGTGCACTTGGCATCAATGATGGCCAAACACCCAAACCAACACCCAGCCAAATTCACACTGTAATTAATATGCCGCTCGAAGAGACTTGAGAAGAATATTTAAGACAGTTTTCAATGGCCTTTGTCACATTACCTCAATTACTTTAACAGAAATTAAATAAAGCCTGAAATATACAAGGTGATCCAAGTTCTGACTGTGATTCCCACCATTTTCCCTAGAATGCCCAAAATAAACAAACAAAACCAAGGAGGACTGATGCCACTACTTTCTTATAGGAGAAAGAAGTTACAGTCTAAACATTTTCTAGTCGATTACTGGAACATTTGGAAGTTCCTGTTCCCCAGAACATCCTGAAATCAGTTTTCCCAATAAAGAAAGGACATCCCATTTATGCACCTAACACACAGACCTGGAGTTTTCCAGACTCCCTGTGCCCCTGCTGTTCACAAACCAGCTTTCTTAGCAGCTGGGCAGCACCTCTGCTTACTGTGAAGGGTTCCTTTGGTCTGCCACAAATGAACAAAAAGGGACAGAATACAGGAATTGTCACAAGCATGCAGTGTTTTGTATCTTGAACTACCACACACCTTGCAGATGCAGCTTTGTTTGTCCGTGATGCACATCAGACAAACTCAACCTTCTTGAGTCCCTGTGAGTTGTTCTACAGTTTGGATTGACTTAATCCTTTTTATTTGCCCTTGTAGGAGGTGCAGCTCATACAGAAACTTGGCTGTCCTTAGCCTAGTACGAGGTATTACCAAGAATGGAAAGTGGGTTATTGTGGTGGGGAGAGAAGTTTAAAATACCCAAAACAATACCACAGAGGGCAACTTCATTAGCTTTGCCACTCACAAAAAACCTTGTTTATTATTGAATGCTCCCACAAATTCTTTTCTTACTTACATTAGTCACCATAAACTAACTTTTAACATTATTTGTTAACTTCAATCTGCTCATACTGAATATTCACTGATCTTTGCACATGACTGGTTATTTATTTTGCTCAGTATCCCTCCTGTGCCCTTATTCAATTCCTAATGCTTTCTGACTTTATAATGGTATAATATGACTCATAAGAAGCAAATAATGAAGAGCAATTAACAATTGAAGCCCAAGCACAGTCATTACCTGCAGTCTGGACTTCATGGTCCATCAGTAAGTCTCTAGACACTTTCAGCAAACAAGTAACATAATGCTAGTCCTCAGAAAAAATATGTTCGCCTCTTGTATTCATAAAACATTTTTCCCAAATCAAAATATTATGGTACAGTATTTTGGAATCTTTTTTCAGCACTAACAGTGCCAGTGAAATTGCTGGCTGAAGGATTTGTTAGCAAGAGAGGGAGCTGCAGCTTTGCAAATATAAGCTGTGTGCTATTCAAGGATATTGCCATTGTAAGACTGATCCAAACTGGTTTATGTGACCAACGGTTTCTCCTGTTTGGTGTGAACCACTGAAGGCTGAGAGAAGATACTGTTGACTAGTGTGAACTAAAATGAGATTTTTGTCTGAAGAAAGTGGAACATTTTATGGGGGTTATGTGTTCTGTGCTCTAAAACCTCATGAAGATCAAGGTAGAAACCTATCCAGTGGTAAATAAATGTGGGAGAGAAAATCTGTTTAAACTAAAGGACACTGTTGGTATAGGAAAGAGGAAATGAAGAATAGGATAAATCTGTCTGTCAATATAAACTGGCTGTGAATAAATTTGAGCTGAAAACTGGGAAGAAGGGAAATGCAGTTTTGTAACACTCTACAACAAGATGAGGGAAGACAAAGAAGTAAACAGCAGATAAAAATCTGTGGCAACTTTCAAGATGGAACTTAATGAAGTTATGGTTTGAATGTAGGTCCAGAAGGTTCTTTGAGACCTACGTCATCTCTCAAAGGAGTCCTCCACCAGTCTGAAAAATAGTTCAATAATGTGAAACTAACCTTTAACCAGAGAAATTTGGGGAACAGAGAAAGCCAATCCCAGTTTACAGTGTCGTGCTTCTGGTATCTGTCATTGTTACCTTAAAATCACAGTCTACTTTCTGTTAGAGAATATGGGTGGAAGTTATCCTGATGCAAAACCAGTCCCAGCAGCAGATCTCAACAGTGGCAAGTTACTCCTGTGTATGTAAAACGTGGCTGGAAAACTGTACGTACACTTTGTTACTTGTCATGGCAGTTTATTTCTTTTCTTTCTTCTTTAAATCAATCATTTGACTCCCCTCAAATATCGGCCTTTAGACGCAGAAGGCATTTATGCAGGCAGGCTATTACTGTATCCACGCAGACCTCCACGCTGATTGTGCAGATTATATAAACCTTTTGGTTACATTAGCACCTGAATATGATTTATGAGGGCAGACGGGAGACGGTGATTGACCCGCTTTCATGAAAGCAGCCTGTTTGCTGTGAAACAGCTTCCAGCATAAATCATTTTAGACATGCTTTTACACCAGGACTAAATAAACACTCACTTACCCCTGGTACCTGCTAATATGTTAACAAGTAATGTCCTCAAACAGCCTCATTATTTGATTACATCCGAGATTGGGGACTTTGTGCTGTTGCTTTCTCCGCCTGCCGGGATCTCACGAGCCCAGACACATTAACTCACTTGAATACAGAGGGAAAGTGGGAGTTTTATCAGCCTCCATTATCGACCCAGGATAACAAAATACAGCATAAGGGCATTTATGATCTCATGGCTGAGGTATTATAATGCAAATGTCTTAATCCCTGCAGTTCTCAACACCGCTGTTGCCATGTCTTTGGGTCAGTAACATGGTGCAGGGTTAATTAAGAAAGACAAATACAGTAGAAACAAGGGAAGCTGGAGGGGTGCCTGCATCCCATTCCTGCCTGCTCTTGCGACCAGTGTGCTCCTGGCCTGTGGAAGCTGTGCCCTGCTGCTGCAATCTGTGCCACACACCCCTCTTTGCACAGATCCCAAAGTGAACCATGGCTGAGGCTGATCCTGTGTCTCTTGTGACACAGGAAAGTGATCACCTAACAAGGAGGAGAAGCAAAGACACACACAGTTTTTATAATCAGCGCAGATTTCAGTTCCTGGCTTTGGAGCTGAGGTAATGCTGACCACCAGCTCCAGAGAAACTCACCTAAACCACTACATCTCTGCAGGTAACCATCCCTGTCTGTGTGCAAACACAAAGCCAGGCAGTGAAACCAGGCCTGCACAAACCACAGTCAACCAGGGTTATATCACTTTTCTCCTTTCATGGCTCAAGAGTGTCAACATCGACAGCTGTACTCACTTATTCTATATAACATCATTATTTTGATTTTACTCTGATGTGTTAACAGGCTTCACCAGCCACTTTGGGACCAGACCTTTTGTTAGCAGGAGGCTCTTTCCAGCATCACTGTTTTTAGGTGTTTTGGGCACTGAAGGATGTTGTAGAAAGTGCAGGAACTCAGCTTATATAGAGCAGAAGGAGAGAAAAAGAGATCTATGAAATAAGAGAGGGAAACAGCATTTTGGGAATTACAAAGCCTTTATGCCCAAAATAGAGTGGCAATCACTTGTTGGTGGCATCAGCCACCAGAAGCACCTTCAGTAATTTCAACAACAAATGCAGTCCCCCACAAGATACTTTATCAGCTCAGCACAACAACAGCTGGGAACTCACACAGAGTTATGCACTGTCCTTTCAGGAAAATCAATGCACTTTTTGTAGTCCATTAAAGTGCACTTTTGTTATCTTGGGCAAGTGAGAGTGTGGCCCTCTGTATGGCACAGTGTGGAACTCTCGGTGGAGGGGAGAGGATGATGGAATGGATGCCTCCATCTCATTCAGGAGTTCAAGTGAGGCGCTAGGCTTCACTTGGCAGCTGAAATTCCTACTAACATGAGCCTGAAGCTAAACCCATGTAGACACATCCCACCCCTGGGCTTTAAGGACATCCTGGTACCACAAAACAGTCCTTTTTAAAACACAGAGCAGAATCCATCTTTGTGGTAATATCTGGGCAGATGTCGAGGAAGGTTAACTCCACCTGATAGACACACAAGGGTGAAGACTGCTACAAGAAGAAAATCTGGCCTGTATTTTCAGGAAATTGTCCCCATGTTCAAGATAGTTATCTGAACTCAGAAGTTTAAGAAATCCTTTGAAGTTATCAGTAACCAAAAGCTTTAAAGTTTTGTTTCCTTGACTCTGATGGAGCTGTACTATATTTTGCAACAACATGAGGCAGATTGAGACCCTGACTCAGGAGATCTTCCCACTGCAGGAAAATGTCAGAAGTACATATGAGCCCTGTTGTAGTGAAAAGGACAAAACCCCATCCTAGAAGTCAAAGTCAGATTTGGATGTTTTTCTGAATCAGGCTCTAAATACAAACTTCCCCAACATATTGAACTCCAGATACTCCTTTACTTAGGACTACATCCCCCCATCCCAACCTCTGCTAAGAAAGGTTAGCAAAACTGATAAAGGTGAACACTGAACAGAGACTATTTTTATTTTATTAGATTTACTTTGCACCTCACATTTATCGTGGCTGTCCTAGCAGTGATGCTGTCCTAGCCATGATGTAATCTGCAATTAACTAGTCTCCTTTTGTCAGCCTACATCATCAAAGCCTGTTTTTATGGAGTGTTAAGTCTAATATTTACAGTGTTAAATACTTGGACAATATTTAAATTGGTTTCATCACATACTATATTTAGATGGAGTGATATTGTCTGGTTAACAGCAATGAAAACAATTCCGTTCTTTGGGGGTTTATATTTTGAGTGGGTATTAGGTAACTGGAAAATATGGTCATTATATTTGTCTAACATTTCTACAAGTTGTAACATGGCATTTCAATTTGGGCTTTAACTCATGAATTATCCGTAGGCAAAACTTTTGAGAAGTTTCCAGGTTCAACATGCAAACAAGAGCAGAGTTCAGTGGCATGTCTGAAAGGAAGGCAGTTTAATATTTATACACATACATGGAAAGCTATGAAGACATTTTTCAGGACCTTTTCTTTCCAGCAATGCTGCTGTCACACAAAGCCTGCTCCAAAGGAACTTTTAATGTCAAACAAAAATCACAATTAATGTGTGATCTAATCCCAGTCTCACAGAGACAGACAGCACTAAGTTCCTGGCTATTTCTCCTTGGAGTTTTTATTTGTCCATGTGATTCATGTTTGTCTCCACTTGTAGCTTATGTGGGCAATCTTGCCCATACTCTCTGAGTAATTTTTTCATTAAAATCAAAGGCCTTGCAGCTGTGCTGACTTCTCATCCCCAGCAGCAAAAGGACCCTTCAAACAATGAAGATATCTCCATTCTTCAAAGCAGAGATTTTTTCAGGTTTTTCCCAATATTTATGCATTAGAGAAACTGCCATAATACCTTTTTCTCTTCCCAAATGCAGGCAATACCTTTTGCCTTCTTTCCTGTCTTTGGGTTTTCTTTCTTTCCTAGTGTTGGTGTTAAGCCATCTTCCCATCTCAGTTATGTGGTTTCCAGCTATCCCACAGCGTTACTCATTCCTGTTCTGGATGATCACAGCACAGCCTCTGCACCAGGGCAATGCCTGTGCCATACGTTGGCTCTTGTCTGCAGAAATCTCTGCTTGGAACTGTCTCTACTTCTATGCAAGAAGCAGAACCACGGAGGGGAGTGGCACAGGGAAGGATTTTCTCCTGACTCTTCAAAAGGACTCTGCTCACAGATCCATGACTCTGACTCAGCTTTGTTGAGCCAGGTCTCTGTGCAGAGGATCTCATTGACAAGAGGGAGCTGTAATTCCTTCAGACAGCCCTTTGAACAGCCCAGGAGCTCTTTGACAGAGCCTGACGTAACTTCTGGAACACTGAAAACTTTTAATCACCCATTTTATTTGGTTTCAGCAGATAGAAGTAAGAGATTCTGCAGAAAACTAGTCAGACTACAGAAAAGTCATTTTGTCAGTTATCATATGAAATGTTTCTCATTTTGGGAAGTCACAGGCTTCTGAGGTTTGAAATCTGCCGGTTATTTAAAAATAACTTGGGTGTCTCCAGCTTTCAGAGTGTCTAACTGAAAGGAAAACTTACTCATCCAATTAATAACTGAGCAAAATCATCGACAACCAAGTACAATTTGTTTGAATTCACCATCCCTGGTAGATCACCTGCCATCTATTTGGCTGCCCCCAGTCCTCACTAGCTCAGTGTTCCCAAAGGAAGGGTGTCAGACAGGCAGCCTTTCCTTTGGTTTGCGTGCCATTGCCAAATTGTCCAGGGCCAGCAGAGCCCCTGCACGGCCACTTGCAGTGTGTGGAGAGCCTCAGCAGCATTTTTCTGTTTTCTACATGCTTATGAACCATCCACTCTGACAGAAGTGGACACCTCTGTAAGACGTTTCATTTCCTACACAGGAACGCTCACAAACACTGATTTTATTGCCTAAAACACTCAAGACCCTTAGAAAAGGTTTGAGTAGCCAAAGTTGGATTTTTTGTTTTTGTTTTTCATTCTGTCCTTGATTTTGCATCTTGGGTCTCAGTATTCAGTGCCTGGCAAATGCGTTCTTCAGCTGAAGTCTGGAAACCCCTGATGAAATAGTCACAGAATGCTGTAGCTGTGGGAAGGATGAAAATCTGGGAACCAGCACCTTTGTATCTTATTTCCTATTTTCCACATGGTACCGTGTCATTTTTGTATAAATTACTTTTTATAAGTTATATAAAATGCATTTTTCAGCTTTCACTAAGACAGTCTTTTGCATTTTCTCTTGGAGAAAATCCCCTTTCCCTGACAATCTTCAGGACAATTTGTGAAACTTTCAAGATATTGTTGTTGTACAAAACCAGAGTTTATTTCAGGCTTTTCTAAAGCATTGGGCTGGTTTGGCAAAATGAAAGGGAAAGGGTTATTCATATTCCTTAATGTAATTGTGTTTTAATTTAAAGATGTCCAAATTTTATGGCAGCCTTTATTTACTTTCACTTAGCTCTTAAAGAACAAGTATGACTTCCAGATTTGCTACAAAGCCAGTAAAAAGGCAGTAAATGTAAACCAAACTGTGATTAAGAGCCTGATTCTGGTGATTAAAATCACTGGTCAAACATACTCTGACTCCAGAGATCAGATCTGAACCTTTACTACACTGGCTCCTCTCCAAAACCCACTAAAGTCAATAGGAGTTTTTCTTTTCAGCTCAGTCACTGGGTGTCTGTCTGCCTTTTTCTCTCTTAAATTATAAATCACCAGGAGGAG
Source organism: Pomatostomus ruficeps (assembly GCA_013400735.1). NCBI lineage: Eukaryota > Metazoa > Chordata > Aves > Passeriformes > Timaliidae > Pomatostomus > Pomatostomus ruficeps. The sequence continues at coordinate 30,876 of VYZT01045370.1, forward strand.
TTTAATCTTGCAGTTTTCAGTGCCAGTGTGACATTTATTTTAACTTTGGCTGTTGACAAAGCACCCTGCATCCTGCATTTCCCTTCTGGCAATCACATGTCTATTCTAACTCACATGTTACGTTCTGTCAGGGATTTTATTTTACTTGTTCTCTGCTTATTGCCATCCACTTCTCCAGCCCTCCCTTTTCATCTGTCCATCACATTTGGCAGCAAGAAAAATGGATCTATTTTGCAATACCGATTTCAGTGCCACTTGCCAGTCCAAATAAGAGTTGTGTATCTAACACACCATACAGGGGCTCAGTTTCTGGATTTTGTCACAAGAGCTGTATTTTCTCAGCAGCTTATTAACAGCCTGTGTTTGGGGTGAAAATTAAGCAAATGGAAAAAGGATGTCACAGCAAGGAGCTGTGTTGCAACACTTAGGTTATTATATTGCATTAAGTTAAACAAAGACTGTTTAGCCATGTTATGATTATGATTCTCATTCATTCCAGTCCCTCAAGAAAATGTATTTGAAAAGAGGCAACTTTGCTCAGTCAATTTCCCCTTGGTCAAAATGCTCCCAGGTGCCACTCCTGTGAATTTGACAGAAAAAAAAAATGTTAACGGAGTAGAGCTTGGGAAGGGGGGCAGGGGGAGATTGCCATAACTCTGCTGATGCCAAGAATAAGAAGAATAATGGGAACCGCTGCGGATCGGAAACTTTCTTTCGGCCATTTATCAAGCCCATATTATTTTCTCATCTTTCACTGTCTTTGGAGCACATGTGTCAGGTGAACAAAAAAAGTTACAAGAAATCTTGACCTCCACTCTGCTTTCCCAGGAAAATGTGCTGACCATCCAGCGTGTGCCTGAGGTCAACCATGAAGCTTTTAAACAGTCTCTGCATCCATAAATAGCCCTTGGATAAGGCTGCCAGTCAGCTGAGGAGGCTTTGAATTTCCCATTCGAGGAAGGAGCGACCTAGGATTGCTCAGCACCATCCCTTTGACTGTCTCTTTCCCACATCTGGCCAATGACTCTGTTGCCTAAATGGGAGCTGAGCAATTCTGGAAATTGGACTCTAAGTAGAAAACATTCCCACTTCTGCTTCATCACTCGTGTTCGTAGGGAAATAAAGCACCGCGATGCTTTTACCAGATGTGGATTTAAGAACAATTTCTAAATCCCCCAAGCCTGAGCCATAGCTTGCTGAACAATTCCCATCAACTACTATTCCTGATAAGGGTAGAAATGCTGCAGGTGGCTTTGATAAGTTGAACTCCTTGAGTGACCTAATTTAAACACAGCTATTCTACCTTTCCAGGGCCCAGCCACATGGTGGCTTTAGCCCGAAAGCTGTCACTTCTCAGGTGAAAGGGACAACTGTGTCTGCCAGGTCGCTCTCACTGGCCTCCACAGAGAAATCTGTCCCCTCGTGTGGTGTAACAATGAGGGCTGTGTCCTTTCTCCCTTTAGGATTTCCCACTTTAAGTTCTTGCTTCCAAGTCTTTGCATACAGATCGCAGCCTGAAACTCTTCTCCTCACCTGAACTGGGCATAAAGCTGTTAGAACACTATTTCCTGACAGGGGATGCTGCCTTCAGTCTCACCATCTTCTACCCATCTGACAAACACATCTGGTTCCATGCTGCCCTTCATTCCCTACCCAGGCTGTGCCCATCTCCTGTTCCTGTTCATTCTCAAAAGCTCCCTTTGTCCGTAATCCAGACAGCACCATGGGACCTGTTAACGACCAGGCAGGTGAGAAGCTCTTTCTTGGCTCCTAAAACACACCCTGCTTGTGGCCTACTGGTAACTGCACATCTGATCACAACAGCCACGTTATTTCAGATCCCACCCACCCGTCCATCCATTTCTCCTGTGTGAGCCGGATCTGGTGCAGGTCTTGAGCGGCATCCAACAGAGAACACTCACCCAGCTTCAGGGTATGAAAAAGTGGGCAACACTAAACAATATGTGTTGTTAAGCTGTGAAACTGCTTGCCACAGGAAACTGTGGGTACAAAGGGATTTAGAATTAGCTAGGTAAATTCCTGGAAGCAAAATTCACCAGGGGCTATTAAATACAAAGACACAATGTCTGGCTCCGGAAATCCCAGCACCACAAATCACTGGCCCAGAGCCACGACCTGCATGCCCTGATATTGTGCATTAAGAACCTACTACAGCTGAGTGCCATGGGCAGGGTACTGGGATGGATGGGCCTCTGGTCCTGACCGGCTCAGCCAGTCCTGTGTTTCTCTACAAATAGATGAACTGGGACTAAATATCACATTTGGCACTAATGTTTCTGCATTCACCCGGCAGCATTTCTATCACCAGCACTCTCCAAGCGGCTTCTGCCACGACATCTGGACATCACGTAGCACCTGAAGCACATTAAGCTTTTTCAGCAGGTAATAAACCCCTGGGCAGTGCATGGCAGGCGAGCCCCGGTCTCTAAGTACCCATCACGGACATTGCTTTCTCCAGCAATTGCCAAAGCCTGCTTTAGATTAAACTGCTTCAGACCAGCAACTGCAGAAGGGCAAGGCTGCAAAAGGAAGTCTCTCTTGTTTTATTTGGGCTCTTGTTTTCCTGCTGATTGGTTGTTTGGGGCTTGTTTGTTTTTTGACAAATTATTTAAAGGACAAATATAAGGCTAGGCAGCTGAATGCATCAAAAAGGTCAGCCAATTTCTCAGGCTACTGTCTTTTTCCAGCTGTTCCATATGAGAAAAGGATCAGGCGGGGCTGGATCTCCCTGGTTGCTTTCCACAATGTAAAGTAGACTTTGATATAAAGCAAGAGGTTGGGGAAGTTAGAGGATGCTGGGGTGGTGATGCCACAGAGGATGCCAGCATGACCCCTCTCCTAGATGGGCAACTGCACTTTTCAGAGCCTTTCCCCCCATCCTATAGCCAGGACCGCTGTCCATCAGCTGCTCAGCTCTGGGTCTGGGAATGATGTGAACCTGGAGCCTTCCTTCAGCATCCAACTCCTCAAACTCCACATATTACAGGGAGGTCTGAGCCATGGCAGTGGAAACTCCTTGTGAGACAGAAGTTGGGTCAGTCTGTCCCCTGCAGCCCTCTCCATGCAGGTGCCATGCACGGCTTGCCCAGTTCCACCTGTGTGTCACCAGGCACATGAGAACAAATGTGCCACTTCAGCTGGGTCTCCCTGACATTCCCCTGGGAATTCTTCCCCTTTCGTCCTGTCGTCTGGAAGTGGGGCAGCTGAGCCTGGAAAGGGTTGCGTGAAGCAAATTGATAGAGGAAGGAAGGAAGGAGGGAAGGAAGGAAGGAAGGAAGGAAGGAAGGAAGGAAGGAAGGAAGGAAGGAAGAAAGAAAGAAAGAAAGAAAGAAAGAAAGAAAGAAAGAAAGAAAGAAAGAAAGAAAGAAAGAAAGAAAGAAAGAAAGAAAGAAAGAAAGAAAGAAAGGAAATGGAAAAGAAAAAAAATAAAAAGGACAAAAAAGCAAGCAAGAATTTCTGATGACAGCTGCACAAACGTGCCTTATATCTGGCAGATCTCTCAATTAAAATCAAGCCACCCTAATTTAAGGGGAAAATAAACACAGGCCTTATGTTATGTGCTTTGCTTTCAAAAGGAATCAGCCTGAGGAGAGGCAGCAGGGCCCTGAGCTGGGGATGGCTGGGTGTGAGGGGGTGCTGGCCCAGCTGCTGCCCCAGCGCTCAGGGGTCTGGGCCAGAGGAGCCCCCACCCTGCAGTGGCTCTGGGGTGAGGGGAGGTGGCTGTCCCAGGTAGGTCTGGGGCTCACACTTCAGTGCAGTGACCCTGGCTCCTTTTCAACTTAGTCCAAATCAGCCAGAGGCCATGAGGGACAGGCTGGACAGCCTGCCCTGACACTGTCCCTTAGGGTGAAGAATTAGGAAGTTCAAGGCACAACCATGTATTCTCATGTTTTTCTTCTCCCACACTTCCAAGGAAAACTGAGGACACTTCCTTTGCACACAGCTATTGTAAAACTACTGCAGAACAGCATGAGGGGCTGCTTTTTGAGCAAACAGGCTGGGTGCCATTCATAGGGAATCCACACAGTCCCTGCCATCCTCTGCTCTGCTGCAGCGCTCCTGCGCTCTCAGGATGCGAAAGATGAGCCCTCCCATAACTGCGTGATGTGTACATCCCTCCCTGGGAATAGCAAAACTTGCTGAAAAACCTGTTTGTCCTTCTGCTGTTGCCTTTTTTCCTCTTCTCACTGCACTCATGATGAAATAAAGAATCACCATCCACCTTTGGATAAGAAATAGCTGAAATCAAATGAGTTAGCATACAGAGTTCCCACTGTGTCTCCCGTGTATTTTGTATAAATTTAATTACAGAACAGTAGACACTCTCTGTACTACATAACAACCAGATAAGGTGGTGTAGGCAAACCTCTATGATTAATCCTGGGGCTCTTACAGACCTCTCCTAGCCAGGTACAGCCTCAGCCTGCACAGGGGAGCTGCTACTGTGGTGGGATGGAAGAAATAAAAAAGCACCAGCACGGGGATTCAAATGTCCAAGGGTCTGGAGAATTGTCAAAGGGTCACTTGCCCAGGCTGGACATCTAAAATGCTCATTTGCTGCACAGAAGGAATCTGACAGAAGTTTCAGGGAAGAAACAAAGGAAGAATTTAGAGAGTGTAACAACAGGAAAAAAACTGGAAACTCTTCAGCATAAGCACTCATGGATTTGGGTCTGGATTGCAGAGGTTCAAGAGATCAAAGCAGTAGCAACCAGAAGGGGCAAACCAGAGACAGCATGCAGATAAAAGAAGAGATGAAAGCCAAAGAAAGCTTGGACAGGAGGCTGACATTGGTAAATGAGGAACTGGGGCTGGATTAGACGGGTAGTGCTTGATGTGTTGTCTAGTCCCTTTTTTGGCTCCACTGGCTTCTGCATAGCTGAAGCTTTGGGGGTTGGGGGGTGAGTGGAATGGGGATAAAAAAAAGCTATTTTCATTTTCTCTCCTTGCCAAGAAAAGCTTCTGTGTGTGAATAATCTCTGTGCTGCCTGTGCAAGGAGCCTGTGCAAGGAGCTGGGACAGCAAGGATCCTCCAGGGGTTAAAAGCTGCTCAGGGGCTCAGTGGACCCCAGACTGAGCATAGGCTGCCCAGAAGTCTCCCTGGTGGGATACACCTTTGTCCTACGTGTTTGACCAGGGATCTAGAGGATGCACCGTGCTTCTTACACCTCGGGATCAGACGTGGATCTGGCCCTCAGACAACAAGGAACTTTTCTACGCTGGTGGGGTATTTTTGGAAATTTGATATATTTTAATACAAAGCACTCCTGTTGCCTGGCCTGAAAGGGTACCCAAGCAGATGCATTAGCAGAGCCCACCTTGGCCTCTTGAGGAAGAAGCAATTATTCAAACAGTGGGTGAGAGACTGGGTGGATCCTCTCGCTTTTGCAGCTCCCCAAAACCAGCTCCTCTGGGTGAGCAGGTGGGAATGATTCCTTCTCACAGTTACTTTCTATGAGACAGCCCACCTGGGCCACCAGCCGGGAGGAGGAAGGAGAACAGAGCAGAGCAGAAGGGCATCTCAGAAGCAGATGTGGAGCTGGAGTTGTGCCATGGCACAGTGGGCAAGTCCTGCTGCAGGACTGAGTGTGGTGGAGGGAGGGAGATTTATGGGCAGTGAGACGTGAAAAGGAAAGGAGCAAGAAAGGGTAACGGGGTAATGCTCATTACTGGGGAACTGCTGCAGTGATGGGTTGTGGGAGAGGCTTTGGTGTGGAGGGAGAACAGGGATTGCTCCTGTCCTCTGAGTTACTCTGCTTAAAATGCATTTGAGGGCTGGCTGGGACCTGCATGAGCAAGTCTGTGGCGGGATTGGGTTAGAAAATGACATCTAAATGATCCTGTGGCTTGAGAGGTTGAGCCTGGGATGAAGGGAGGAGAGATGTGGCTGGGGAATTAGTGAATTTTTTTTTTTCCATTCTGTTTCCAATGCCTGGAAGGATGAGCCCCGTGTCTTTCCCCACCCTCTCTTCTCTGTCCTTGCTGGGGCTCCTTGAGCATGCCCCCAGCTGGGGGTGAAAAGCGGGGAGGTCCCATCGCGGCTCGGTGAGGCCGTGTCTGTGCCAAGGTCACCCAGGATTTACGGGCTGTGCTTGCACGGGCAGAGAGCTCCCAGACTTCCCTCCGCGATCTCCAGCTGCCATCTGCTGGTAACTGCGCCCGGGAGCCGAGAGCCAGCGCATCCCTGCCGGGCACCTCCCGGGCTGCTGCCAGCGCTGGGCGGGCATCCCTGGGCACCAGGACCCGCTTCCAGCCTCCGCCGGGAAAAGCAGGGCTCAGGAGATGGCAAAGAGCTGAGCTAGAGGGACCTCGCCTCAACGTGTGCCGGGGAATCAATCCCCTTCCAAGCAGAACTCTGAAGGACAGGCACGGTCTATAAGTGCTGCAGTAAACTTCGTGATTTATTGGAGACTAATTTTTTTCTGTGGAGAGATATTAAACCTGTCTTGGGGAGGCGGGGAAGGGGTGGGAAACAATCTGTTAAAATATGTTTCTGGTGCTTTCTGCTGCTTTCTGCTCACTTAGGCACAGAAAAGCAAGTTAGCAAAAAGCATAAGAGGTTATTGAGAGCTTGTCTTTGATTAGTGGAGTTTGGGAGTTGTTTTGGTTTGTTTGGTTTTAATTGAATTGTGCAACTTCATATTTACCAATAAAAGGTATGAGTCAGGTCTTAGGTCTATTGCAAAAATATAGGCTGAGCACTTGGCCCAGGCAGTGCCAGGCCCTGTGACACCATTCCTGTCTTCCCTGCTTGTAGGAATCTTGTAGGTGGGAGGAGAAAAGCCACAGATACTGCCAGGAGTGATCTGAGAGATTTGTTTCCCTGGATTTGGAAGGGATATTTCCTGGGGTGATCACAGGATGAGGTTGCAAGGGTCTGCTGGTCCTTGTGAGCATCACAACCCAGTGGGTGCCTTGGTTAGCACCGACTACATGTGGTAGAGAACTGATAGTTTTAAATATATGAAAATAAATATTAAAACAATTATGGATCAGAAGCGAAAGATTCTATCGGTCCCACCACAAAGGAAAATCTAAAGTGTGAGTTTAAGCCTCCTTAGCCAGGAGAGAACCCACAGCAGTGGTGCACTCTGACCATCAGAGTGGGTGTGTGAGACCTTCCTCCGACACCAGAGCCTCCCACACTGCGATGAACAGCCCAACAAAAGCTGTTCTCAGCAGTTTCACTGCTCACTGAAGACCTTGTTTCGGGGGGCCCTCTTGGAAAGCCACCCTTGGAGCTGCAGCTTGGAAAGCTGCACATTGCAGAGCAGAGCCTTTGCCAGGAGAGTGGGGAGTGTGAGAGTGGAGAGGGGCCTCAGCTGAGCACCAGCACTGGCAATTCTCCTGTGAAACTGGTGAGGTTTATTGTTTTCCCTAAAGTCCTAGTTGCTGGAGTCATGGGAGTGCAGTAAACTTCCCAAATTTCACGCATATATTGAGACTTGCTGCTAGAACTCATTATGATGGAGAAAAGTATAAAAATGCACCCTCTGGGAACAGAAACCAGAAAGAATAAAAACCCTCTACTGCTGAAAAAAAATATGTCCTCATCATATCTAAGCCAATATCACTCAATTTTGGCCCCCGTCTCAAGAATTTTTAAGGCTTGGAGCTGGCAGTAATGAAGCTTCGCTGATGCTTTGGCCAAGAACAAGGGCATTATTTCCTGTGTCCTGGCCACTGTCCCAAACTGTACGAGTCCCTGTCCATGTACTCCAAATCCTCCCTGGAAATCCAGGTCTGCTGGGGGGAATCTTTATCACATTTTGTCCTCAGCTTCTCTAGGGCATCACAAAACATCAGCATCCTCCCACGCTGAGTCTCATCACACTGTGCGAGTTGATGGCAGTAGTTTATCAAGTCTGATGTATTCCTCAGGATATGAGCTGCTCAACTATAGTATAGGAACAATATAAGTCATTGTTGTTATTATTATTATTATCGTGGTGAGGATTAGCATTGGGGGTGTTGCTGGAGAATGTCACAGTCGTTCTATCCCTTAACACTTACTTTTCTTTTTGGTAGTGCAGCTAGGTTTGAAGCTGGACCAAAGAGGCCTTTTATTTTTATTTTCGTTTAGTTTTAAGAAATCTCAGCCCCAGAGGGAGCTGTCATTTTGGGATGCTGATTACTTGTGCAAGTTGACAGGGAGCAAGGCGGCTCTGTCTGTAGTGATCCCAAGTCCTTTCGCCTAATCAAGCCAACACTGCGGGCTCTGTGTGGAGGATGTGTAACCTCATCTCACTGCCTGACAACTCCTTCAGTTCCAGAATTTGTTTTCTCAGTCCCCACAAACTGCAGCAAGCCATTAAGTTTGATTTTACTACTTTTTCCCTCACCCCCCCTTTCCTTCTCCTTTCTCTCAGCAACCATTTTGTCTCAGCCTTCCTTTCTGGTTCTTTTCCTTAGGGATAGTAGCTCTGAATCTGTACTCACTTCCTATATATCCTTGACCCTCAGAGCTTTTCGACTTCTATTTTATCGACTAGTCAAAGGAAATTCAGCATCAATTCAAAAATACTCCTTTCTACAAAAAAAAAAAAAGGTAGTATCTTATCTGGCCAGTTTTCTTTGAAATGTGGTTCAGCTAGAAATGGATCGACAGACTTTGTAGAAGGCTCTTGCTGAAGCTTAAAAGGGGATCTTGCATCTATAGGGTTTGACTCAAAGACATGGATTTCCTTTCCAGTTCCATGAGTCTGTAGCACAGTGACTGCAGGGAAATGTCAGTGAAATATAGTTGTCTTTTCCTGAGCCTGGATGTGAAAAGAAATTGGATGTGTTGATGGACCACTCGCTGGAGCAAGAGGAGCTGCTGCCCCTGATGCTCAAGGCTGCCTCCAAGGGAGCATCAGGAGCTGGATTTTGCTGGCAGAGGGGCTTTCCCCAGGGCCCTGTGCAGGTGTGGATATCAGACACCAAGTGAGGGATCTGTGTATGAAGGAGGGAAAGAAGAAGCACTGAACTCATGGGGCAAACCCTGTAACTTTAATAAAAGCTCTGCAGAGCTCTGGGACGAGGTCCCAGCTGGGAAGAAACCATTCCTTCATTCCTTCTGCTGGGCTTCAGTATTTCTAGACAAGCAGGTTTGTACCAGACTTCACCTCCCGCTGAGACCAACCACCAAACCCCCAAAGAGTGACTAATCTGCCACAAGGGAGAATGCCCTTATCCTGCCTCCTACCTTTAAAAAGAAGGATCTGATTCTTCTTTGCCATTTTTCTCTTGACATGAAGGAGAAGGACTTTTTAAATAGTCACCAAGCAGAGAGGGATCAAGCTGCTGATACCTGTCTGAATTCACAGCTCCAAAACAGGTGTTCACATCTGTGGTTTTGCCATGGGGCATTTTCCTTTGAAATGGGCCACAGAGCGAAAATTTAAATGCCTTGGATTGCCTTTTAGTTGTTTTAGGGAGTGCTTTTTGGGAGCACACAGATCAGCATCATTCAGCAAGGACTGTTTGCTTCCCCACTGTGATCTGTAAAAGGATTGGGTGAGGTCATACTGGGAAACACAGAGAGGCATCCTATTCCCTGCTCCACAGGAGCTTACCAGGTGATCATGCACCACCTCCAGTTTTACCACTCTCGGACTAAGTTCCTTGTGATTCTCAGACAATGGATTCCAGGAGAACATCAATGGAATCTGGTTGTTCCTGCAGTACCAAACCTTCCTCTTGCAGGGGCTGTGAAGCTTTGCCTCACCTGCTTTGCTGTGGAGCATTACTGTCCTGTCGGGGTGGTACGTATAAATAATAAAGGCTTGAGAGCCCCAGAATGTACCACCGAAGAAAAGGAGTTCTGGTGGAGGGCTCCCAAAACTGGAGAGCTCCCCCTAGAAACAGACGTCACAATAGTTTAACCCAACTTATGACAAGCCTATCCCCAAGTCCCCTTATTGGATACCCAGTTATCAATTAATTTCTATATACTCCCCAAGTTCTAGTAAGTTCTCCTTTATTCAGTTAATGATTTGTTCTCCCCTCTTGACTTCTCCCTCTCTCCTCCTTATTCCCCAAGTTATTGGCTCTGTAACCCTGGACCCTCCCTAACCCTTCCCCTGTACCCTCACCTGATTGCCTGTTTATTCCCCTTAAAACCCCGTGCCACGGGCAGCTCGGGGCTCCGGTCCCTGGGCCCCCGCTGTGATAACAAACTGCAGCACGCTCACACCTGGAGTCCCTCCTTTTGTNGTCCCAGCTGCCATGAGCTGCTCCCCCATGGCTGTTGTCATCTCCAGAGGGACCCAGGGATCAAATGAAGTGAACAAGCTCTTACTGCAACTCCTCCATCTCTTCCGCCTGTTGGTCCATTATCACTGAGTCTCCATCTTGCTGATGGTGCCAATGGTCACAGCTCACACCACCTCTCTTGTGGACCATCATCATGAACATGCTAATTAACTGCTTGGATCATAGGGCTGATGTGACTTGCACTTTCTTGGTGTTTCTCAGACCATCACTTCATTTGTACTCCAAACCTGAGACATCTTCCCAGAAAAGCAATACCCAGAATCCTAATACAAACTACAAGTACATCTCTTCATGTCTTAAATTCATTAAAAAATGCTCTCATAAAAAAATTTATTTCCAGGGATTTTACCCAGACTTCTTCATGGAGTTGGCAAAGACATTATGTAACAGCTAAATCTTCATTAGTTATATCTGTTTGCTTTGTGCCTTCATGACAATGATGAAAGCTGTAAATAAGTATATTGTCCCATCTTAACAAGGATAGCGTATCCATCAATAAGGACACCTACTCTGCTGAGATCTTTGCAAGGCTGTGGAGGGGAGTAAATTAAAGGGAGAACAACATCCTTCATCTAAAGTGTCCTTGTTCTGTCACTTAATGTTTTACCCTTGCTAATATTTTTCAAAGTCTGGCTGTTAGTCAAAAAAGTCACTCAGTAAATGTGACATATTTTTTCCAGCCTAACTCTGCTTGGTCCTAGAATGATTTTTCTAGGCAGCCATGGCTGGAAATGTGACCTGAAACTCCTTCTGTGTCTTCTCACCTTAATTTCCCAGCAGTCACTGAAGTTTCCCAGTGGGATGTGTGAGGATGGAAGGGGGAATCAGAGGAAGTTGTTCAGCTGAACAGGGAGGGGCAAACCCTTGTTTGGGGCAGGTGATGAGTTGTCTGGATAAAAGCAGCCAGGATGAGATTCCACTCTCCGTAGTGTCCACCTCAGCCTGGACTGACTGGCTGGTAGCACCACGCTTAGCCCAAGCTGTCTCCTCTCACTGAACTCACTTAGCTGCTCCACTGAGGGGCGGCAAAAGCTGTGAGGTAACTTGAAGCTGTCCCGTGTGTCAAGGCTGTCCTTGGCCCACAGGAAGATGCCAGGGTTGTGGGCCCACAGTGTTCAGGCAGGAGCTAGAGGTGATCTCTGGGAGAGTGAGGAGGTGGTAAGAGATGGTCAGTGCCACTTGCTGGGAGAGATCCATGTTCCCAGCTCCCTGCCAAGGGAGCCCAAATGTGAGAAGCACATCCCATGAGAGCCACCTGCATTGCATGGTTGGAACCGGGTCCACGCAGGCTGCCCAGGGAGCTCTGCCCATCCCTAGGAACAGAGAGGAGCAGTTTCCAGCACACGGAGCTGTGAGCTTTCCCCTGATGTGACGGCTCTAAGCAGCCTGACAAGGTACCGAGGTTCCCACTGAAACCAGCACTTCCCTGGCTCCTCTGCACAGCATTTTATCCCTGCCTCAGCACAGGTATCCCTCACTAACCCGGGTTAAACAAACAAACACAAGTAATGCAAGGAGTCTCGAAGTGATGACTGGCTCCAGGTTTATGGGACAGTCCGGGAGTGAAAATCAGAGTGTGGCCTGCAGAGGGAAGAAAAGAGCTGTGGTAGCACCACTGCGCTTCCCGGGGGTCTGCTCGGCTTCCTGCTGCTCCTCTGGAGCAGCCTCCGAGCTGAATAGCTGCCTTTAAACATTAAATACATTCAAAGCCCATTCATATCAAACCAAAATTAAACTGCTGGATTTCATTCAAGAGTCATTCCCCTGAGAAAGGGCTGAGAAGAAAATAATGGTTAGCTGAATGCCTCACCCATTCAGCACGCAGGAAAATCCCCCAGGAGGAAAGGTAAGGAGTGAGGCTGGGCTATCGCCTCACCTCATTGCATCGGTACCTGTGTATAAGCCAATTTCTCAATCCATTTAGAAATTCACTAATTGTCATTGGAACTATTTGCCGATGACTGTGAAGTACCTTGGTAATGAAGAGGAAGTCCATTTATTCGTTAACATTTGCAAAAATAATTGCCTGTCACTCCACCGAACATCCTTTGCCCCAGAAACACTTGCTCTTCAGCACCTTTTTTTTTTTTCTGAGCTGCACGCCACTTACAATTTCCAGTCCCTGAAGGGTTTGTTCTCAGCCACTGTGACAGAAGTGAGGGTGAACACCCCACAAGGGGACACTAAATGTCCTGTCACTTCTGCTGCCAGGAGAGGAGAGTGTATTAACTGTGCTGCAGGCTCTGGCTGCCTGGTGGCAGCTCCCAGGTACTGCTGAGACTGTGGGTTTTAGAGGGCTGCTGCAACTCTGCAGCCTGCCCCACATCTCTGCTGGGCATCGCAGCAGGGCTGGGAGAAGCCAGGGATGCAGGGCTCGGTGACCATGGGTCTGTCTCTGGCCAAGGACAGAAGGTGGCCCCAGCCACACCTTATGAGCTTCAGGGGCTGTCTTCTGCCCCCTGTTCACTAGCCCTGCGTTCAGCTTTCACCAGGACAACAAGAACACTGCATGAAGCCAGGTATGCACCTGGTAGTGAGTCCTGGAGGGAGGAGGAGTGTTTTTTTTTGGAAGGTACAGGAGCGATGTCTCGGGAGGGGAGGAATGGGGAGAGGATGGAGATCTGTATTCCTCAGCTCAGCCCTCTGTGCCAGTTGCCCCCACAAGTACAGCCAATACCTCTGCAACCCCTGATCCTGCTGTGGGTGACACCCCACCACAGCTTTGTCCCCTGTGCTCACAGGCTCACCCCTCTCCATCATTCCCAGCACTTCCTCTGCTGTCACCACTGCCACTAAAACAGGTAACCCAAACCTACTCATTCCTTCACTTTGAGCAAGAAAATTCAGCGTTGCCTGCATGGCTGAGAGGCTCTGAGGCCTCTGCCAGCTGGGGAGCGTGGGTTTGCTGCAGCAGGTAACCAGCACATGTGAGATGCCTCTCCAGGTCCCTGGAGAAGAGTGGGAGACAGAGTTTCCACCCTCTGAATCAACAGAGATCTCCCAAATCGCACCTGCTGGGCTTATGCTGCTGTCATATCTTTCACTCCAAGGGCCGCTTCTTTGTTTGTCAGCTGCGATGAATTTTTATTGTTTCCTGGGTATGTGAATTCCCACATCCGTTCCCAGGGCAAGGAGCACCGCATCTCCTGGGGGTGGATGGCCAGCAGTGTTGACTCAGCAGTGCGTGGAGCAGGAGATAAGCACTGTCCTGCTGCTGGGACCCAGTGGGGCCCAGTTCTGCACACCCACCTCTTGCCCGGGGCTGCTGTAGCAGGGCTGGGAGCCAGGAGAGCCACGTAGCAGCAGGATGTGTCCTCCTCTTGGCTGTGAGCAGGGACAGTGGTGACATCCCTAGGGAGGAGCACACCTCTGCAGCCTGTCCCAGGAGCGCGGAGCGGAGCAACTCCTGCCCGAACAGGATCGAGCAGCGAGGAAAGGACTGCCACAAATGTACTCAAGGTATCGTCCGTGTTTGAGGTGCAGCTGCTGCAATCCTGCCCTGCAGCTGGGTTGGCCACTGCACTTTGGGATGATCCAGGCTGTGTAATAATACCTGACAACATCCTGCTGCCATAAGCCTGTGTCATTTTAGTGTGTCCGATGGACTCGTGGTAGCTCGTGGCTGTTGGGAATGGCTTATTGGATGTATTTACTGCCCCGGGGTGAAAACTTTCAAGCGTTTCCAAGTGTTAATTGCTGCAGATACAACCCCGTGGGAAGGTGGGGCGAAGGGCTGGGTCAGGCAGGTACTTGGGGTTGGGCTTCCCATGTGGAGAAGGTTTCCTGGTTTGAGAAGACTGGAGACACTGGCTGTGTTTGCTTCTTGGGCAGGTACTTAATACATTTTAGGATTAAGTGACTGCCTTTTGCTTTCAGGTGCTGAGGTGTTAAGAGGGAGAAGTGTGTGGGTGAGTGTAAATCAGCTCTGTGCAGGGAGAGCTGCCTGTTTATACCTGGGGATTTAGGCTTCCAGATATTTAATTTCTGGTAACTGTATTTCAGCTTGTTGAAACATTTCAGTCTTGAAAAGCCTCTTGTGGATAATGAGCCTGCGGGGAGGCACGGCTCCCAGGGAGCCTCAGACTGGGGAGCAGGGGTGGATGTGGGCCTCATGTTAGCAGTGCAATTAATGAGCAAGTGGGTGGCCAGCATTTGCAAGAAAACTCTGGGAGACAGGGGAATAAAACAAAATGAGAGAGAGGTTTTCTTTCCTCCCTTGAAACCAAGGACAAGCAAAGCTCTCCTAAGTTTTAAATGTCTCATGTGATAAGCCATGGGGTGAGGGACCATGGATGGTGGAGGATGGGCCATGTAGGAGATGGTTCTGCTTTGAGGTCTGGGGTCTGCTTGGAGAAGGCTCTGGAATGGCTCTGCCAGCCCCAGTAGGAACCTTTTGTGATCCTCCCAAAGATGTCCCACTAAAGGAGCAAAGGTGTGCTGTGACCCCTTCCCTGTGCCCTGGTTCAGGGCTGGGGCTGGAGGGTGCCCCCCTTGTCTGCAAACCAGGAGAAGTGTCTCTGCTGCACTTTGCTGTGAGACAGGGTCCAGCCCCCTCCTTCCTGCCTGTGTCCTGGGACACAAGGCTCCTCCTGGGGCTGGCAGAGCCATTCCAGGGCTGGCTGTGGGGCACCAGCCTTCTGCAGGCAGAGCCCAGACCTCAAAGCAGAACCATCCCCTACATCCCAGTGGGTGTCACTAATGGGTACATGGGCAGGAGAAAGGACCACTGGTAAATGGACATGAGGGGAATGGGAGGAATCCTCACCCCACAGAGCCACGTGGTGGCCCTCATTGCCGAACCACGAAGACCAAGCTCCTGCTGGGAAATGTTGGTCCTGCCTGGCTTCTGCTCCCCACTCACACCTTCTTCACCCTGTTAATTATTACAAGGGAAACGATGAAGGCCAACGTGCACCAAAGTCCAGTGTGAGGGAGAAAATCAGCAGTTTGCTCACAGCCATGAGCCAGCCGACCGCAGCCACCACGGAGCTGCCTGGGCTGCCAGGGGACACGGCAGCAGCTTTTGCAGTGGCAGACATCATCGTGGTGGTTCTGTACTTCGTCTTTGTCCTCGCTGTTGGGATCTGGGTGAGTCCCTGAGGGGGCCGGGTTTGGGTCTGCCTGAGCCAGAGAGGCTTTGATGCCCCCTGGACCCCTCCAGGGTACGAAGGGGTTTGCCTGCAAATCACATCCTCTGCACAGCTTACCCCAGGGCCTATTGAGCAAATTTGGGGGTGACAGGGATTCTTCTGTGAGCCCTCACTCCAACCCCAGATGGGGACAACAGTGAGATCATTCTCTGGAGGTTGTTCTGAGAATGATGCCTAACTCCTGTGCTGCTGAGCAGTCTCACATCTGGGTGTGGACAGGCAGGAGGCAAAAGAAAAGCCAAGGTTGTGCTGGAGAAGACTGAAATGGGATCTTAAAAACTTCAGAAAGATTGTTGCTAATTATTTGTTCATGCTGCTTGGCGAAGGCCTCTGTCACAGACACCTACTGTGTTCTGCTTGGCTGAACTGTTTTACCTTTCCCAGTTGGTACATTCACGGAGAAGTCATTAAACAGGTACAGGCAGCTTCTTTCCAAAGCACGACTATCAGAAACCTGCACAAAGACAGGCAGCAGCAGTGGGTGAAGCCTGGCATACTTAACAGATCCATAAAATTATTTTGGAGCTGATGCTGAGACCAGGCATTAAGGATTCTCCTGGCTTGGTCTGATTTGAGGGTGGGTGAATGGAGATAAACACTTTTCTTTCTCCTGTTCTTTTTCCTGTGCTTCCAGTCATCGATCCGAGCGAGCCGGGGGACCATTGGAGGCTATTTTCTGGCGGGGCGATCCATGACTTGGTGGCCTGTGAGTGAAATGCTGCCCTCTGTTTCTCACGGTTCAAAAGCAATTCCAGATGTCAGAGCAGGCCTGGTGAGGGGACTCAGTCCTGACTGTAGTTTTGAGATGAAGGGGACAGCTGAAGGATCCGTCAGGAACCATCCCACACATCTTTGCCAGTGGTTGCAGCATGGAGCTGCCAGGCCAAAAGGGTAGTTCAGCATCTTCAGGGTTTTCCAGTTCTCAGTTTCTCTGCTAAACTCAGCAATAAAAATGTTCCCATTGATGAAAGTTAGGGAGTGCTGGCTGCCTAGCTCAGTTTGAAACTTTTTGGCCTCAACTCACCACTGACGTTCCCAAGTCAAGAGAGCATTAGGTAATCTAGGAATGTGTTATCCAGTAAAAAGCATTTAGACACTGAATTAAAAATCATCCCAAATCCCAGGACTTTCTGAGCCCTTGCTATTTAGAGCAGAGTTGAGTTTATTGACTAACGATGTAAAGGATATAAACTTCAAACCACTGAAGTATAAATCTTCACTATGAAGGAAAAAATAATCTATTGAAGTGCCTCTTTTTGGGAGTGAATAGTACACATAAAGATAATTTAAAGTTTGAAAGGAATAAAAACGCCACAGGAATAAAGATTCTTCTCAGCTAATTCCAGACTCTAGAACCATATATCTCTCCAGTGAGTCATGGGTAATGGAATGCACTTCTCAACCAAAACACAGGTTTTTTCTTTTTTTCCTTTGGCTGTGCATTGCCCATAAATTCGCCAGGCTAGATTTTCAGCCTGTTCCACCAGAGATACATACACCTCTCTAAAATCTGTCATTTCTTAAATGTTCCTTATACTTCTATCTCCGCCAAGTGGCATTTAATGGAAAAGCTTAGCTTAATGCTTTTCTCTAATTGGGATAAAAGATACTAAAATTGAATATTTTTTTCTTCAATCTTGTTCTTTTAAAGAATACTTCTGGGTTTTTTTCCTATAAAAAAGCCCCCAAACAACCCCCAAAACATTCTCACTGGTTTTGGCTCCAACCACAGGTGGCTACAGAGGTTGTTGGATACAGGTCAGCTCTTGGCTCTTCAGAACCATTCCAGGTTCAGAGCAACCTCTAATGCTGTTCACTTCCCAGGTCTGTTTGTCAGAGCTCATTCCACCCCTGCAGCTCTCCTGCAGGCTCTGCTCCTTGTGGCCTTCACCTTGAGCACATGACTGCCTTACCTGTATTTTATTATTATTTTTATGGGAGTGACAGGTTTCAGCTGTGCACTAAACAGCCTCAACTAAGCCCTGAGATTAAATTGCTGCTCCTCTGCGATGTGTCTTCTGTACTTCTGTGTCTGATCTCCATATCACGAAAACTACTCACATTTCTTGAGAGCACTGGTTGCAAAGTCCTGCTGCAGCAGCTTCTTTAATCAAGAGTTTTCTCAGACAGACAAGAAGGCAGAGGCAGTGTGGGTGTTGATGTCATATTAATGTTTTACCTTGCTCAGAGGTGAGAAGCAGATCGGCTTCCATCACTCCTTGTTTCACATGTGGCAGGGCTAAGGAGAGAAAAGCTCCTCATAGGTGATGTGCCTAAAAGCAAACTGGAGGATGAAAGGGCTTGACTTGTCCTTTGCATTTGACCCTGAGAGAGGTTTGATGCTGGCATGCAGAAAGGAGGTCAGGCTTTGTGCCAGTAAAAGTAGTAATTAAGTTAGGTAGCCTTTGCCCTGTTTATAAAGCCTTGGAGCTGGCATTCTTCCAATTAGGGTGTCAATGGCCATGGCAGGGCCAGCCTGCCCTGCCCACAGCCTGCAGTTAAAGTTAACCTGAGGCACGAGCATTTCCCAGCCTGCTGCAGAGCTCCACAGCTTTGGACCTACCTCAGACACAAAACACAAAGACCTGCATGCAGACCTAACAGGGTTCAGGAATCTCCTCCCTCAGGAGCAGCTCCAGGAGAGCACTCCTGTCACCATGGCTGTGTGAACCAGCACCACACATGTTCAGAGCAAGACCTGAAAGAGGCTGTCAGCAATACATGGGGACGTAGAGCAAGGGTCAGCAGGGTCACAGATGGCACCTTGCTGGCTGATTAACAAGGGAATGGAGAAATCTGTCACGTTTCATGGACGCTGAGGAATCCGTGGTGTCACCAGACTCCCCTCCCTCTGCTGTGCCCCTGTAACAGATGTGCTTCTCAGGAGAGCCACTGGCAAAGTGAGTCCTGATTCTGAGATTAAGCTTTGCACTGGAGTGGGGGCAGTGGAAGGGAGCAGGAACATGCTTTAAGACAAAAAAAGGTAGGGGTTTTTGAGAGGTGAAGGAAAACTCAACTCTCCATTAGCACCCAGCTACCGAACTACGAAGAGATGAGATCCTGGGGAAAGAGATTTCCTGGGGAAAACACCTGGGTTGATACAGAGGTTCCTCAAATTGACTTTCTCAGCTTTGTCCCTGTTGCCTGTGTTTCAGATTGGAGCATCTCTGATGTCGAGCAACGTGGGCAGTGGTTTATTCATTGGCCTGGCGGGCACTGGAGCAGCTGGGGGCCTTGCTGTCGGGGGCTTCGAGTGGAATGTAAGAGTCACTTTAGTTGTCAACCAAGATGTCCTTGTTTGCAAAGGGGCTGGAGGTTTGTCTCCAAAATCAGGTGTTTAACAGTATCATCAGCAACAAGTGCTCAGCTCTCAGGAGAGAAGCCTCCAGACATCCTGACAGCCTTGGAAACATGAGATCTTTATTTTAGTTTGAGTGGAATTCACTAGAATTACTAGCTCTTTAACCTTCCCAGTGGTATAGGGCCTTATTTTTAAGCTTTAGTCTGCACTCATGAAGATTAAAATAAAAGATAATGAATGCTGGAAGGGTACTTGGATAATCGCAGGATTGTGGGTACAGGGAGTTTAAAAAAGAAAAAGCAGCATGTGCTCCTAAATTCAGTGCAAATCCATGAGAATCAGCAACACTCTCTTCACCTGGCAGCTGCCAAAATGTGGCATCTCTGGGGTGAACATCTGGGTTGAAGGCAGCTCTCATTCCGCCCTGTTGAAGTGGCCTGGAAAATTGCCACTGACACCACACAGAGCATGAAAACCAGGCCCTTGGTGTGTGATGCTAATGAAATTTCTCAGCTGATGAGGAGTGAGATTAGTGCCAGCCTCCCAAGAAACATCACTCACCTCACTCTGAGTCTCTTGCCTGCCTCAGCAGAGGGTGTGAGTAGTGCCGGGTGCTTGCCAAGCACAGGCAGAGCCCACCAAAAGCTCTTTCCTGGGGTTTGTATCTGCTGCAATGCTTTTTTTCTAGACCCATAAGGTCACCTTTAAATCCTTTGTGAGGAAAAGAGACTGTGTTCAGCCTGGTGCATGTAGGACATAACAATATTGCTGTACTTAAAGGAAATCTATTCAAGTCACTTTAGAAGCTCATGAAGACAAGATTGTGTTTCAGGGCAAATCTGACTTCATGAGTTCAGATTAATTTATTTCAGATTGGAAAGGGAGCTTAGAGAAGCCATTACCCTCTGCCTTTGCCATGGGACATCGCTCAGCTGGAGGGATCATAAGAGCATCTTTCACCTCAGCCAGTCTCTGCCACTGCAGGAGCCACGGCTCCTATCCTCAATCAGCCACAATCTCTGCTCACAGGGATCAGTTTCTTTTCTGGAAACTTAAATAACTGATGAAAATAAATGTAAGGATGAAAGATAAAGGCCCAAGACAACCAGGAGGAGAGGTTTGATAATCCAGTGGCTTTTATTTACCTTCAAGTTCTCCTGTTGGGACTTTTGCTGGGAATTGGAGAAGAAATACGTGATGGGAAATGCCTTTACACTTTCCAAAAGACTCTTCACCTGTGGCAAAGCAACTAAAGTGCCTCTTTATCTACCAGTGACAGAAGCACATCTGTGCCAGCCTGCAAGGAGAACATCCCAGCAGAGTCTTGCTGTTGCTTATTTTTATGCTCTGCAGGGACAGTCTGCTGCCTCAGCCTCATCACTTGCTAATCAAGCAACAAACAGATGCTCCCATCCTGCTCTGAATCACTTAACTCTTCACTGCCACAGCATCAGTGGTTTCAAAGGCCACCAAATACACCACCACCTTGCAGAGAACCAGAGCAGCAGAATGCAACATCTTGCCCAAAACACCAGGAGATGGGAGAGGATGTGACATCCGTGACAGCGAAACACAGGGCTTAGGAGGAGAACTTCAAAAGATTCTGACTGAATTGTAATAATTCCTCCAGCTGCTGGCTCATCTTCTGAGCAGGGAGAAAAAGCATGACTGCTTCTCAAACACATTGCATGCTGCTGTACCTTTCTGCTTTCTTAGGATGGACACTGGCAGAACAGGGGAAAAAGCCGTTCCCGTGTATTGAATCCTGTGCCTTTATTCTCTGTCCCTTTAACAGGCCACCTGGGCACTCCTGGCTCTCGGCTGGATCTTTGTGCCTGTTTACATCGCAGCAGGAGTAGTCACCATGCCAGAGTACCTGCAGAAGAGGTTTGGAGGGCAGAGGATACAAATCTACATGTCCGTGCTGTCCCTGATTCTCTATATATTCACCAAGATATCCGTATGTATCCAACCGAGCACAACCCTCGTGTCTAGGGCAGGGATAGGGCATCCTGGTACAAGGCAGAGCTGCTCAGAGAGAACCCAGATGTCCTTGAAAGGCCTAGCTGAGCTCCCAGGAACAGTAGCAGTGTGCTAGTGTGCTGCTCCTGCCTCTGTATTGATCATGGAGACCTTTCCTAAGAGAGAGACAGAGCCCTCATTAAACAGCAGCGCACAGTGAGAACTTTACAGGGATGTGCAGTTAATTACTAAACAATGTAAGTACCACGGGCTGGCTGCCTGCTTTTCCTCTTCTATCACATCAAACCTTAGGCAACAGAGACAGAGGAAGGGCAGCATCACCCCATCTGAAAATCTTGCTGGCTGCATCTTGTGGAGATGAAATTCTCTTAAATTATCGTAAACCTGCTGTTGTTCTTGTGGCTGAGATTTCAACATTAGGTATTTAGGGTTGTTGCTCTCTCTTTCTGTCACTTTTGTTGCACAAAAAGGGTACAGTGAAAGGGAGGTAGGTTCTGGCTTAAGACAGAACTCAGCTTCTTTTCTCGATTGCTTGTAGTATTTTACCCTGCTGGTAATCAAAAATCCCTGTAGCCTACTGGGTATTTCCCCTCTTTAAATGCCATTCAGAAAGAAACAGAAGTTATGCTCAGATATTTACTACGAGCTACCTGTGCCCTTGGAGGGAGAGGACTGCAGATGTCAGTCCTTTGTCTCCAGCTGATTATCCCAAGGTCAGTATAAGCCAGTTTTCCCTAGGCCGTGCTGAAGTATTCAGATGTCAAATTGCCTTGGGAGCCACTGGCTGGAGATAAGACACTCACGTGGCTTCAAGGTCCTTCTCCCAGGCTTATTCTGTCTCAGGTCCTGGGAGGGATGTTAAGAGGAGTTCCAGGCTGGGACTGTGGGATAGATTTCCTCCTCTAATGGGCAGCTTTTGGTCATGTCACCCACTGCTGTCACCACTGCCTCCAGCTTTGCTCTGTGGGATCAAAGCATTGCCCCTGGTGCCAGAGTGAGTGAGGTCTTGCAAAGAGGCATTTGAAGCCTCTTTACCTGTGAGGGATAAACGGGAACTCTCTCCTGCAGCAGCCCACAGTGAGCACGGGCACACAGTCAAGGGATGAAACAGAGCTGTCTTTCAGAGTGACCTTCAGCAGGGCAGTGTTTGCCAGTGCTTTTCAGAGCAGGACCCTGGCCCCCGTCTCTCCTGTTTCATCTCAGTGGTTTCTCCTCTGTGCAGCCAATTCACGCGTGGCTGACGGATGTGGCTGGGGGAGTTTATGGCCATGACAGGTGCTTTCTATTAAGCAGAGCTATTGTTTGTGGAGAGCTCATTTAGCGGCTGGCTGGACAGCAGGCACTTGGTTACAAGAAGGATTTTTCTCCCTGTGTTTTCTGCCCAAACATAGGTTAACAACCAGGGCACTGCAGAATCTTCTTGGCTTGCAAAGAAAACAGAGATCTCAATAAACAGTGTTGTCAGAGGCCGGATCCTGCATGGCTGCCAGGGTGGTTGTGTTTCCTGCTGGGAAGCCAGACCCCAGAAGAGGCAGTGGTTCCTGTGGTGTACTCACTGTGCCTGTCCTGCCTCAGGCCTGCAGAGGTCAGGGGCTGCACTGGCTCCTTGCTTTAAAGGTGCTCATTTCAGACACAGCAAACAGAATTCTTGCCCCATCCTTCCTGTCTCCCTTGGCAAAGGTCTTCACCTGTATCTCACCCCATACCAGATTTGCAGGTGTCCTTCAAACTGCTTTCCCAACCTGAACATCTCCCATATCACCTTCTGCAATTTTGAATGATGTTATCTATGTAATTCCAGGTTTCACCCGGTTTCTGGTGTCACTCTCCCTGCCAGAAAGTCCAAAACAAAACACAGCTGATGGGGGTTTCTGTATTTCTAGTGAGCTCCTCAGCAGGTATAACCTGTTTTTCTGGAGTCACTCTAATATGCTGAACTGCATGAACAGAAAAGCCTCCTGTTGACCTTTTCAGATAAACAAATCGTGGTACAAGACATCAGTAACTCTTTAGGAGTCTTTCAAGAGGGAGTGTCTCTGGACCACAAGGCCATCAAGATGTGGCCCTGGGAAGAATGTGGTCTCTGCCATCTCCCCCTCTTTCCCTCCTGTGTCTTCCTGTGGATATGTGGCCTCTGCTATCCAGGGATATCTTTACAGTCACCAAAAGGACTGACAGTTCCCACCAGTCCTTCTCTGTGCCAGGGAGGATTCTATGACATGAAGAGGGACTTTATTTTGATGACTTTTTAGTTCCCTGGTGTAGCACCTTCACTTTCACCCTCCTGCTCTCCCAGACCCTGAAAGCTCGGACCTGGAGGAAAGTTTTTCCTCACAGCAGAACAAGGTTCTGAGCCAACAGCCCCAATAGCTCTTCTCCTCCCCTTCCACTTCACCTTCGTGGTGTCCTCCCTTGTCAGTGCCTTCAGCCGCAGAGGGCTGCAGGCTGCTTTATTAGATTTCACTTGCACGAAGCACAACTAATGCCAGACTGCCCTTGGTTTTTTTCTTCCAGACAGACATTTTTTCCGGAGCATTGTTCATCCAAATCTCTTTGGGCTGGAACCTCTACTTGTCCACTGTGGTCTTGCTAGCAGTGACTGCTGTCTACACCATAGCTGGTAAATGGCTGATTTTAAAGGACACATTAGAAACTGGAGCCTAGGATATAAGTTTTCCATTTCCTACAGAGGGGAAGTAGTATTCAGGTCCTGGTCTGAGGGAAAGATTGCCCCAGTTGCTGGTAGTACCTGCCCTGTCACTCCCAGCTCTTGGAGACTTTCGACTCTTCCCCTCTCCCCTCTTGGCCCAAGGGAAAGTGGTACCGGGGGACCATCACTGTTTTTAGAGGATCTTCTAACACTGGACAAGGCTCTCGGCTCCCTCTGTGCAGGCAGTTACCACTGCCTATATTTGCTATTTTTTCCTCTTTCTGCAAAATTAGCACCTTCAGCTGTTAAGATGCTGAGCTGCCTCCAAGTCCTCTCATGAACATGGAAAACCTTCACACTGTTCCTCATGGGAGGGCTTGTGACAGCTGTGGGCTCCAGGGGACCTGCGCAGTGCCAGCTTCTCCCAGTGGGTCTGTCCTGAAACCACAGGGCTGGGGCTGAAGAAAGCTTTTGTCCAGGTGAGGCACATGTCTCCTGTGCATGTGACATACTGACTGCTGTCTCTGGTTCTCCTGGCAGGGGGTTTAACTGCTGTGATTTACACAGACGCGCTGCAGACCCTGATCATGGTGGTGGGAGCCTTGGTCCTCATGTTCATAGGTAAGGGGAGCCTGCAGTGGCACCACACAGCAGTTTAGTGGTCCCAAGGCCACCAGACCTTAGCAGAGTGCCTCACCCTTTCATGTGTGGTGCAGAAATGAGTTTTAACCACTCACAGAAGTGGTGCCAGCACAAGTCTCACTCTCCAAGCCATCATACTTTCCTCATCTTTTGCACTGACTCTGTGGAGGTGAGGCTCTGGATAACTTTACCTCACTGGAGTTGCCAAAGAGCTTTGGAACATCACATTCTCAGAGCCAAATTCAGCTCTCATTAAGCCCCTGTCAGTTCAGAGTAATCCTGTTCACTTTCACTGTTGACTTTTGGAGTTACTGTGGATTCATGTGGGCATAACTGAGCGTTATAAAAAAATAGAGAGCAACAAGGAAATGACCACCATCAGTCTTTGTTTTAAGCCTTCTTGGCAAACAGAAATATCTAAACCAGGTGTATCTTTTTTCCTGTTATACCTTCCTGCTCTAACTCTTGGAGGGTGTATAAGTAAAGACTAGATGCTGATGACATTGCAGGGATTAGGATCATGGAGATTTTCCTGCATTGATCCTCTTCCAGAATGTGTTGTTTAAACCACAAGGACTCTGGGTAAAATCCAGCTGACTTTTGTAGAAACCTTGACTGCAAAAAGCAAGGGTGGAATGAAAAGTAAAGGAGATAAGAGGAAGATAAAAGAAAAGTAATCACGAGACTCAGATAAGATAATAACTTTGCAGGATGCACCAGCCCTTAAATCACTGGCATTTTCTTTACAGGATTTGAAAAAGTTGGCTGGTATGAAGGACTTCAGGAGAAATACAGCACAGCAATACCAAAGATCACAGTCCCAAACACGACCTGTCACCTCCCACGTGCAGATGCCTTCCATTTGTTCAGGGATCCCATCACAGGAGACATTCCCTGGCCTGGCCTCATATTTGGTCTCTCTGTGCTAGCTCTTTGGTGCTGGTGCACTGACCAGGTAAATAAAATCTTTCCCTCAACAGACAAACCACTATTCTTTATTTTCAGTCCACTCAGTCTGTGTGTCTGTGAGCTGAAAGATCACTGTGCCTCAGTGTGCAGGAGTTGCTACCTTTTTTACTGGTCTAGACCAGAATGTCTCACTCCTTCCACCTTCTCAGCTAGCTGCTAATTTTATGCACTTCTTAGTGCAGTGAGAACAGGTTATTTTCATCCGTCTTTATCCCACCGTGGGCTGGTGAGTGCTGGGAGTCTTCATGCAGTTAGCACGACAAGGATATAAAAACATGAATCTGGAGCTGGCTCTGCTGTGACCTTGTGTAGACCTCCAGACAAAATTCCTCCATTCATATTCTCAGATGTCTCACGTCTCTTATTCCTTTCCAAGCTACAGACAAGGAAAGCTGCATGTGTTCCTCAAGATATGGTGCTTCTGTACTTTCAGACGGGATAATTATGAAACCCCACCACTGAGCTTTTACCAAAACACCCACAGTCTGCTTCATTCCACGTCTCTTGCTGCCATACAGCTGCTGTCTTCAGCCCTCAAGGTGGCTTCATTTCAGTCAAGGGTGAAATTATTCCTGTAAAGGAAATTTCCACGCTGCCCCCTCCTGTAGCCTGTGGACTGAGCTCTGAGCGGTGGCAGCAGGCTGCAGTCAGCGTGGTGGGAAAGCTGTCCTTGGCACGCAAAACACCCTGGGATCCTGCGCGATGAAAGTCATCCATGAGAAGGACAGACAGAGAGAGGATGGATCCTGCTCTCTCTGTTGTGCTTCTGTTTCATTCTCTGCTCCCTTTCTGCACTGATTGCAGGTGATAGTCCAGAGGTCTCTCTCTGCCAAGAACCTCTCCCATGCCAAAGGTGGATCCGTGCTGGGAGGATATCTGAAAATCTTCCCGATGTTTTTCATTGTCATGCCAGGAATGATCAGCAGAGCTCTTTACCCAGGTAAGCCTTCCCATCTTCCTTGACATGGGGCTCCCTACCTGCTGTGACCACTAATCCCACACAGGTCTGCCAGCACTTTTACATCGTAGAAACTGCTGTCCTGCAGACACGTTTATAGAGATTCCTGTTGCACCATGGTGCTCCCCTGCCCTCCCTCCACCTCCAGTTCTCCCACAGCAGCAGAAGCCACCAGGAGTAGCCATAAGGGACATACTTTGCCATTGAGGGCATATAGCTCCATGCTGGGGACATTGCATCCATCTGTCTGTCTGTCTGGAGTCAGTGAAATTCAATATATGGAACACTGGGGGTGTCCTTCAGATCCTATGGATTACATCCATTAGGTATTTTGGAGAGTTTTCGTGATCTCCCACACAGATTCATTCAGGTCCTGGGGGATTAGGCTAAACGAGCCTTCCTTGTATCCCAAGGAGCTCTCATTGCTGGTTTCTCCAGAGCCTTCCCCTTCCCAGGATGAAAACCTGGGTTAGAAGGAACACTCCCAGAGGAAAGAGCCTATCTCCCAGATTGCCTACATAGGAGTAAGTGAGCCTCCAGCATCCCTGGGAACCCAGCTGACAGGTTCATGGAAACAGGCCAGTTCCCACAAGTGTCAAATCATCAAGGATTACAGTTATGCAATATCCAGGAGAGTTTTATCTGTACCTTGAACAGAATTTCAAAATGTCATCTCAAAGTTTCCCTTCTATTACACAATATAAAATATTTTCCAGCTGTATTCCACCTCTGAATTTATATGAAACTGCACAAGGCATCAGGATCTGTTCCCTCGATCTAAACAACCCATGGCTCAGTGGGGTTTGCACTGACTCCTTGTTGTTTCCCTGTGCTCCACAGATGAAGTGGGCTGCGTGGACCCAGACATCTGCAAGAGGGTCTGTGGAGCTGCTGTGGGTTGTTCCAACATTGCCTACCCCAAGCTGGTGATTGAACTCATGCCCGATGGTGAGAAGCACCCTTGTGGAGCTGGGCTTGAGCCAGGCTTTGCATGGGGGGGTCAGGCTGCCCTTGCCCATCCTAAGGGTGTGGGAATCCCACTGCAGATACAGACAGCGGGATGGAAGAAACTGCTCAGAGGCCTGAGCTCTAGTCCTGACTCCCCTTCTGCGTTTTGCTCCCGCAGGGCTCCGGGGTTTGATGATTGCAGTGATGATGGCAGCCCTGATGAGTTCCCTCACCTCCATTTTCAACAGCAGCAGCACCCTCTTCGTTATCGACATCTGGCAGCGGGTCCGCAGGCAGGCCTCGGAGCAGGAGCTGATGATTGTGGGCAGGTCCTTACATTTATTTATGTCTCGTTCCTCTCATCATCTGGTTTGAGTGCAGAATTTACATCCTCCAGGCTGCGCTCACTGAGAAAAATCTGGTGCCTGTAATAGGGAGCAGGAGCACAGCTTGGGAAAGAGCATTGCATTTTCCAGCTTTTTCTTGCAGAGACCTGGCCAAAGAGAAACTCTGAGTGTTCCACTGAGCTAAGCAGATAATTGCCTGTCTTCTCTCTAAACTTATTATAAATACTGCTTTAAATGTAACTTTTAGAAAAGCCAAAAGTGCTCTGGAGTCATTGTCACTGGAGGTCTATAAAAACATGTTATTTTTGCATCAGACAGGAGTGATATGTTGCAATTACTTTTCTTTTTTTTTCAGGGAGAAGTGCACAGCTGAGCCTCCCAGCTCTCTGTCTCTGTGATAAGTTGTAGTGTCCTTTGCAGACAAGCTTTGGTGCTGCATTTTATCAGGGGCATATAAAGTTCTCCTCCAGACAGGGGAATTTAGGCTGCACTCAGTGTGTTTGTGGAGCTTTTGCTCCCCAGACATTAGCATTAAGTTCTAAACTTTGCTGCGGGGTGGCTGAGGGCTGCAGGCAAGCTCATACTTCACCACGGCAGAGTGGTGAGGGAAGTTCCTCTTCTTCAGCAGTGGGGACAAACCTGTGTGACACACAGTGCAAAGCAGAGGAGGGTTACAGTATTCACCTGAGACCCCAAACACAGTTTTAATAAGTAGGAAACAAGTTAGAATTTGGCAAAGGCAGGAGACTGAGCACTTTGCCTGCTTGGAAAGGCGGCAGAAAGGTTGCTGCCACAAGTTTCCAGTTCCCTCTTTCTGTCACATCCAAGAGCAAGGTCACTGAAGACCATGTCACACTCTAGGGCACACCAGGCTCACGTTGGGAGAACAATTTTCTCTTTTCCTGTGGGCACAAGGAAAGGTTCTTCAGAGTGACCTGTGGATTTTTTCTTAGGGAATCCCAAGAGCAACTGGGAGTGTGTTTTGCTGCAAGTCTACCTACAGAGTTAACACCATTTTATCCTCCTCTTTCAGAGTCTTCATCCTCATCCTTGTGGTCATCAGTATTCTCTGGATCCCAATCATTCAATCAGCCAACAGTGGAAAGCTCTTTGACTACATTCAGTCCATAACCAGTTATCTGGCCCCACCAATCACAGCCCTCTTCATCTTGGCAATCTTCTGCAAGAGGATTAATGAGCCTGTAAGTGAAGTGTCAACAGCCAATTGATACACGTATTTAATTTGGGAAAATAAATAAATATATCTCCTCTCAGCACTTAGCCTTTGAGACTCTTTAAACCCAGAGCCAGTTCAGCTAAAGTGTGACACTTAGAGAGCCTTTCCCTGGCTGCATCTTAGCCGTCTCTAGAGGGTGTGGGTTTGCTTCTAAGTCACTGCAAGTGGTACTTCATGGCAGTCCCATTTGAAAGCATGGAAGGGAACTTGTTCTGCCATTTAGGGATGATGTGTCAAAGTCATGTTGGAGGAGTGTTGTTAGGAGGAAATTCTGGCATTTTGTGTGCTCTATCTCAAGGGCAGAGCGAGAAAATGAGGATTTTTACCTGAAAAAATCTCCTTTGATGCATGTCAGTCAGATGCATTTCCATCAGGCATAAAAAATCTTGGGAAAGAAGAAGAGGAGAAGGAGAGGAGGGGGAAAACAACAACCAGAGGTAATTTGCAGTGACCTTTTCTCTGTGCTTGCCTTTTCCCAGGGTGCTTTCTGGGGCCTGATGGCTGGGCTTGCTGTGGGTGCGGTTCGGATGATCATGGAGTTTGTTTACAGCGCCCCGTCCTGCGGGGAGGAGGACAGCAGGCCAGCTGTGCTGAAGGACTTGCACTACCTCTACTTCGCCCTCATCCTCTGTGCCCTCACTGCCATTGTCATTGTCCTCATCAGCCTCTGCACCCCACCGATCCCTGAAGACAAGGTAAGTGACTTGCAGTGACACCCTTTTCCCAGAGACCCCCTCTGGATACCAAAAATCCCTGAGATCTGCCCTTTTCTGCTCCTCCAGTGGCTGGGAAATGGTGTGTAATGCATGTGCTGCCGAGAAGCCCCTGCTCCTCAGCTCTCTCTATTCCCCAGGTCGCAGAGTGTTAATGCTGCTGAGCACTGAGTGCTCCAAATTGAGTGTGAGTTCCCATGCTGTGCCCAGAGCTGGGCAGACACCACAGCCCATCATAACTGGAATAGAAAGAAAAGGAGATGAAATCACATTACAGAGCACTGCTGAGGAGGAATTAAATATATCTAATTGTAGCATCTAGCCTGTTTCAGCAGAGCCAGCATCAATCTTGCAGGCAAACAAGATTAATATCTTTTGCAACATGGGCATTTAGGAAAATAACATTTTGTCCCAATGTGATCTCAATTAAATTTAATAACTTTGAGGGAAGCGCAACTTTCTTTTACTTAGCACTTTAAAATGGTGCAGAGCTGGGAGGTTTTATATTACAAAACCTTAAAGCAACTCTTCCCAGTCCCAAGTTTTAAAGCAGCTGCCAATATAACAAAACTGCCACCTACCTCTCACGAAAGGTTACTGGATAGATTAAAAAGACCTATTTTTTCCTGTCTAACTGCATGAGAGAGAAAATGCTATGATGGCATCAATCTGTTGCTTCCTCATAACTTGTAAAGCATTAACCAGCTCCATCAATGTTTGATGGAATGTTATAGGTGTCAAAGACACCCCGCTCCTAAAGATTACATGAAAGCAGGTGCTCAGATAGGGGAGAGGAGGGGGGAGCGAGGCTGTCTTTGTGTCTGCTCGGAGATAAACTCTCAGCTTTTATTAGCTATCAGAGGATCCACATGGGAGAGAGAAATACTGGCAAGGAGGCACCATTAGTTCTGCTGCTTACGTTGTTCACGACTGCTCAGGGGTGGCCAGATGGTTGCCAGCAATTAATTACTGTGGTTTAATGAGTTCCCACTCATCATCTGACCTGTGATAGCTAAACATGTGCAGTGCTCCCTGCCCACAGCAACAGCGAGATAAGATGCATTAACACAGCTCTGGTGAACAGTGAGCATCACACCAGCAGTTCAGGAGATGGAGAAACTGGCCCCAGCACCTCCAGGCTTTTTAGTCTGACCTCAGAGGTAGGAAAACATTTAAAGCATCTTCCAAGAAGGGGAGTTCAGGATGGAGCCCACTCTAATAGAATTAGGGAAAGAGAGGTTATGATCTTCAGAGATTCCCCAGAGGAGATTTGCAGTGGTATTTCTCCTGAAATGTGTGAGTTTACAGGTGCTGGATGTAAGTGACCATATTTGACGCGTTCTTCTGTCACAAATCTGAGTGGGCAGCTCCGAGGCCAACATTTTTCATTTGCCTGGGTCAGACTCACCCCAGGCTTTGCCCTAGACATGAGCAGAGCTGTGGGTTTGGACCATCACTCCTGGTGATGTGGTTTCTCATGGTTTGTCCCCTCATCTCCAGCGACTCTGTGGCTGTGCTGAGGTGGCTCAGAGACAGAAGGGTTTGGGGAAGGAAGGGCAGGAGGTGAAGATCAGGGTGGACATGCCAGGCTCCAACACCTGGCCTTTGGGTTTGGCCATTATTTACTTGGCAGGCAAGTGGGCAAACCTGTGGTGAAGAGCCTGAGTGTCCCCATGACCGTGGCTGGGAGGGGGAGGCTGTGCTGGGTGTCCTGGATGAGGATCTCTGAAGCCCTGGTGCTTCCTGGTTAATCAATTCCCTTCCTGAGCCTCGGATATTTCTCCCCCAAGACTCGCACGGGGCTGGTTCTGCTCGTCCTTAACTGCAGAGCAGGGAGATGGAATGATGAAAGATACAGTGCAAGAGCTAGGAATTGTGTCATTTGTTTTGTCAAGCAAAAAGAGTAGAAAAACAAGCTGCCAAAGACAAAGCCAAGGAAATACAGTGATAGATCATACCTCAGCAGATGTAAATCAGCACAGCTCCATTGCCTTCAAAGACCAGGAACAGCTGTTGAGCACAGTTATGTCGCTTTACACCAGCTGAGGATCTACACTGGACAACTTTAAATATTGAATCTCAATGCTTTTGAGATAGTAAATGGGCAAAAGGAGAAAAGAGATTTGTATCTGATGTTAGAGTGGTACAGCTAATGTTCCTGGCTTTAAATGAATTACAATCTGAGAACTGCAAGCTGTAGCATTTTCTCCTGCTGTTTTGGACACTCTCCCATCCCTGTGGTGATTGATGCTGTGCTGGAAAACAAGTATGCAAGGAATTTGTTTGGTATGCTCCAGAGTTCATATGTCTTCATTGTAGGTAGTCCATATTGTGTCACATCGTCCTTGAAAACCCTGCAAAAGAGCTTACAATTAAATTTGAGACTGTGGAGCTGAAACACAACTGTCAGGTGCCAGATGGCATTTTGGAACAGAAGGATTTATTCTAGTTTACAAACAAGAAAAGAAAAACTTTGCTGAGTTCTTGCAAACTCCCTTGCCCAAGGAGACTGTGAGGGTGGAAAGGGAGGGGAGCAGCCCACACAGCATTGAGTGCTGCACCAGCAGGTCAGCTCCCCAGGCGCCAGGGCTCACCTGACAGGCTGAGGGATTGGTGCTTCCACCTGGGGTACTCTGGTGTGGGGATGTTTTCCCTCTGTCTTGAGGTCTGGCTTCAATGGCTCCTCATGGTGCACAGCTTGGGAGGCGAACCAAGGCCACCTGTGCTGGCCCGAGCCCACCCTGTGTGTTTGAGGTGCTGCAGCTGCAGCTCCCACAGCAGCACTTGGTGCCACTGGGAGCCTGCGTGCTCAGCCCTGTGGGGGCTGACAGGAGCTGACTAAGGAGGGACACAGGGGTGACTCTGCAGATGGGAGTAGAGCCACAGGGCTGCCCAGGACTCACCAAGAGGCTCCCTCCTGCTCCCCTGCCCTTGGACAGGGTGGCCTCAGGCAGCACTTCCCAGGTGCCTGTCAGCAGAGCCTGACCCAGCCCCCCTGTAGGCAATTCTCAGTTATGCATGTCCCTGCTTTCTCCAGGCACCCAAAGCAGGTGCCACCATCTGCCTCCCCTCCCATCCCTTTGGGAGGCTGTGCCAGCCCTGTGGAGGCCTCCATGGCCACCCAGAGCTGCTGCTCTGCCCCACAGCAGTGGCAAAGAGGGGAAAGGGGGATCTCAAGGAATGCAGGCAGCCCAAACCCACTGGAGCTCAGAGCTGAGCCTTGGTGTGATGCTTCATCCAGGGGCTCTCTGGGGTGCTGGCTTGATTTATTTGGCCGTGGAAGAGGCACCAGCTCCTGGGTGGGGCAGTGGGATGATGCCATGGGGCTCCCTGTGTCAGTGCTGCTTTCCATTGGGAATTGCTTCCCTCTGGTGCAGTCTGAGCCCCAGGTACACCCCAGCCCTTGCAGATTTTGCTGCAATGTGAAGAGACAGCGATTCAGAGACACATGAGTAGAGGAGGGAAAAGGAAAAAAGTTTTGGACATCCTTTAGTACCCTGAAACTTTACTATGTTCCAGTGACATTTCCTAAGTGATTAAAAAAAAAAAAAATCCCTGAGAAAGATGAGGATCATCAAATCAAAGCAATTTAGCACTTCATGACAAGAAAGATTAGCCCTGCCCAATGCTCATCTTGGTTGAAAATGATTTAAATAAAGCTATAAATCTTCTGGAAATTATGCAACATTTTGTGTCAGCCGGAAGCTTCTGCCTAGATTTGTGTGTGCAAAATTCAAAAATTAAACTCATGTTACTTTGTAAGTGACCCACTGGCGACGTTCATTTCCACACGGGCAGAGCAGGGAGGCAGCTGCTCCTGGGGCACCAGTGGGACTGTGCCTGCCCTGCTGTCACCGCTGTACCTTGCACTGTCCCACCCTGTGCCCCTCTGCAGAGCGAGGGCTGGAGGGGCAGGGCAGCCTCCAGACCTGGCAGCTGCCTTTGGGAGGGATGGATGAGCCTGTCCCTGGCCAGGGAAGGATCAGGAAGAGCCACCGAGCTCCTGGGTGTGCCAAGGTCAGCCACAGCAGCAGCAGCAGGCCTGGCTTAACCCCAAAGCCCTGAGCCCCTCCCCTGAGTCCCTGTCACCCCCCACAGCTGCCAAAGGGCCACTGAGGTTTGCAAGATTGATGTCTCCTGTGCACTCAGATTTTCGGGCTTGTTCTAGGATAAGAGTTTCAGAGCCTGGGCATTTTTAAAGCAGACTGATTGTCCTTCGTGGCTTTCACTGAAAGACTGCAGAGACAGGCAATGTCTTGTATTGGCCCATCAGAGAAATCTGGAGTTAAAAAAAAAAATCTTCTGAGGGCTGTCTGTGACTGACTATATCCAGAGAGGGTAACTTGGCTTCTTTTTTGATTCATTTTTATTTATTTGGCTTTTATTACCCTTCTGTGTTGAAGGGCTGCCATTCTGGATGCAGACCATCATTATTTCAGATCAATCACATGAGCCTTGCAAATAGGAAGCTGTTTCTCCAATGTCTACTAAAAGGTTACTCCTCAGAGACAGGGATGGAATAGGTTATTTTAAAAAATGGAAGAAGAGAAACCAGATTATTTCACAAGTTTCCCAGCTTTTCAGCTGCAGCTGGATGGTGCCAACCTTCTTCTCCAGGGTGTGGGCACCTGTGTAGGAAGGAGGGGAGGGAAAGTGGGAGAATGTCCCAAACAGGACTCAGCAGCCCAAGGAGGGAGATGGCCGGGTGGCCACTTTGGGACTGAGCAGTTTCTCTCTGTTCCCCTCTGCAGCTCGGCAGCCTCACATGGTGGACCAGGCACAGGAAAGCACCTGACACAAACCTGAAAACCTGCAGGAGTGAAGCAGCCCAGATCAACCCAGCACACAGAGAGAGGGACCAGGTCTCCAGCGCAGCCTCAGGCGGGAAGGAGGAGGCAGGTAGGGCTCTGGCTGGGGACAAACACGCTCCTGCTGGGAGGGCACGGCCAGGATCCCGTGCAAGTCCCTACAGCTCATGAGGGTGCATTCACTGGAGCTGGGGCCTGTATTTACAGTTTTCAGGATGTGACAAATGGAAGTGTTGTGGTTCTTGGTCCTCCCAACACATCTTGATGTCACAACCCTCCGAATGGCTCAGAAGAGCTGCCATTCCTGAAAGAACCAGCACCAAAATAGCAGCATGGTCTGAGGGGACCAGGAGACCCTGGGAGCAGACGTGCACTTTGTGGGTGTCCCAGAATGAACCCCCAAACCTCACTTTTCTCATTTCTCTGATGCCAACAGTATCTTTTCATCTTCCCCTAGGATGTGAGCCATGGTTCAAACTCAGACTTTAAATAGCTGCGTGTCCTACCAGGGGTATTTAATAGGAAGGAAGGCAGAGCAGAGTGAACTTAAAGAGCTGTCAGGAGACAGAATGGTAGCAGGAGATGCTACATAGGCAAGTTCTTTTCAGAGTGGACAGAGCTTTATTCTGCAAATCTATTAAAAAATGCATCTTTCTGGTTTTGAGCTTAACCTTTGAAGGTTACAGAGCAGAAACCTCTGAATAAAGACACACATAAGATTTCTTCACTCGTTCCATTTGCTGGTCAATCCAAAGGACAGTGGAACCAGTTACAGCCAAGCTAAACAGAACATCTAAACAAATCCCTTATTTTTTCTTCCCCAATAGAGTAAGTTTGGGTTTAAGTTAAATGCTAACATTCAGCATTATTTCTTGTTTCGTATCAATTCCTAGTTCACTTCACTAGCTCAGATTTTTTATAAACAAATATCTTGATATTTTGGTAATTAGCAGAGATGAGGAAGGAAATGTGAAACACAGCAGTTGACAGTTTAATGAGGGTTTTTTCTGGGTAACACCTTTTTCAAGGCCCTATAACATCCTGCATTTCAAAAAAAGGTTATATTTGGAAAGAACAGCAAGTGAAATAAACACAGCAGAGAACTGACAATTAAAACACACACTTCACCTGGCATGTCATGTGTAATAAACAAACCAGGATATCTCTAAATGGACCATCATGCTGTCAAGAATTTTTAAAAGTGGATGGAACCTGGGTTGGGGAGGAGGGGGAAGAGGTTTGTTAATTAACTAATGAGTGATTGGTGTTGCAATCAACTGACTGCAATCAGGCTGTGCTGTACATGGTTGAGGGAGAAGTTTCCCTTTCCCTTTCCCTTTCCCTTTCCCTTTCCCTTTCCCTTTCCATCGTCTTGCATCTCCCATTGAGGTGCCTCTCAAGCCACACTCCAGACTGGCTGATTCACCTCCAAAGGAGTGGGAGAAGGGAGGGAGGAGTCCCAGGAGGTTCTGACAGCCGTGTTTTGTCCCTGTCTGGCAGCACCCAAGCCTCCCTGCTGGAAGGTGGTGTGTTTGTGGTTCTGTGGTCTGCCCACCAGCCCCACGCCCGCCCTGTCCCAGGAGGAGAGAGCTGCCCTGGAGCAGAGACTCACCAGCATCGAGGAAAGGCCCCTGTGGAGGATTGTGTGCAACGCCAACGCCATTCTCCTGCTGGCCATCAACGTCTTTCTGTGGGCGTATTTCGGCTGAGGTGGGGTCAGGAATCGCTGGCTTTGGTTGCTCTCACCTTGCTGGCTAAGCTGGAGGGAGCATCAGGTGACAGAGCCCCCGGTGACGGTCCCCAAGCGCTGGCACAGCCCTTCCCTGGAGGCACCGCTTGCTGGGAATGACTGTGGGGCTCAGTTCCTCCATCAGGGCTGACCAAGACTCAGCACTGGTCACATCTGGGGTGCAGGGGATGTGTGGGAGAGCTTGCGGGACAAGTCAGGAGGCCTGGGGTCAGTTTAAGGGAGCTGAGCCCAGCAGGGAGCAAAGGCTTTGAAAAGCCCAGCTGTGGCATGGCTGGGGCCTCTCTCAGGGCTGGCTTTGCACTGCTGTGCTTAGGGAAAGGAGTTCTGGTTTGCACTGGTGTGGGGAAGGAGACTTAAACACTACCTGCAGTTTTTATATGGCCAAAATTCTGATCAGTGGGGGACCACTGGATTAACCCAGCAGAGACAACTTTGGCCCCCACAGCCTCCCCACGACCTGTGTGGGACCCCTCCCACCCCACCCCTTGCTGGCATCAGCACTGGGGGCAGGGGGCTTCTTCCTGCTCCCCGAGCACCCATCCTGCCCCCTCTGCTGCACAAGGGCTGGGCTCCCACCAGCCTGAGCCTGTCTGCACAGGGGGCAATGCTGCCCCTTAACAGCATTTCCAGCAATAAAGGTGCCTGGGTAACCGAGCCAGTCCTGACTGGGTTATTGTGGTGATCTGTCCTGCTCTGACACGCAGAGGCCTCCCTGGCACCACGGCAACCTGGCTGTGGAGGGAAAAGAAATCTCCTTCCTGGGGGCCTGGTTCAGGACCTCGCTTTTCTGAGCAAGTTCAGGCTTTTCCGACCCCCCTCAGAGCCATCACCGAAGGTGGCACAGCCGAAATCTCTGACGCCAGGAGGAGACAGCAGCACCCACTGATAACATCGCTGCCGGGAGAAGGCTGAAATTGCCCACAGGGATGTGGCCCCGCATCCAAAGGGCAGGTCCGAGGCACCGTGGGCTGTGTGGGGAGATGAGGGCACCCAGAGAAGCACCACAAAGATGAAGAGAATGAGCCACGAGCCATCGAGGAGGGAAGGAAGGAGGCTCTGTTTCCACCAGGCAGAGGAAGGTTGGGCCCTGGTTCCCCCGCTTGTCCCCAGCCTGGCTGAGCAGGATGGGGGCTGTGCTGGCCTCCTGCAGGTCAATGTAAGCATTTGCTCATTCTGAGAGGAAAAAGCAGATTTCCTTCGACCCAGGGAGATCTCAGCCCCGTGAGCTGCCCATCCATCGCCTGGGGCAGAGGCACACGAAGGAGCTTGTTGTGCCTTTCCACTTTTCAGTTTCAAGCAGGGGGAGCCCAAATCAGAGGGTGCCTCAAAACATTTAGGGAAAATCAAGTTACCAGCTGTGATTAACAACTGGCAAATGTCTAATAATAACAGGTATGTTTCTAGTGCATTTAGGAATACCAGGGCTCTCACCTCCTCACCCTGGGCCACAGAGACCCTCAGCAGCCCTCAGCTCAATGGTTTTATTGCCTTTTTTGGACCACACATCCCCTTAAACCACAGGGACAGCAACACAGAGCAGGCTGAGGAAACTGGGGCATTTTTAAGTGTTCAAGATTATTTTTTTCCCCTAAGAAAAATTCAGTT
This sequence comes from Pomatostomus ruficeps, assembly GCA_013400735.1. NCBI lineage: Eukaryota > Metazoa > Chordata > Aves > Passeriformes > Timaliidae > Pomatostomus > Pomatostomus ruficeps. Next base: position 68,215 of record VYZT01045370.1, read on the forward strand.
TTGCAGCAAGTAGAACTGAATTTTACTAAGCCCTTTTTTTTTAATAACAAAATATTTTTCATCATATGTGATGTTGAGTTCTTCCCCTCCCCATCTCACCCCCAGGATCCTTTAAGGTAACTTTTCCTTTAAAATGATGATGTTGATGTTGGTTAAATAAAATGATGCACTTCGAGAGCTGCGGCCCTGAGAAGGAGTGGAGACACCCACACTGCCAGATGCAGCCAGCTGTGCACCCCCAGGAGGAACACATTCCATTGGTAAACTTATTTGACTTCACTGCTCTGCTTTGAAGCACTGAAGTGAAACAAAAGAGAAAAGAATCATTGGGGAGGGGTAGTCTGAGAGGTTTTATTGAAATAAAGCAAAGTTGTCTCAAAACATCTTGACCTTTGCTTGTGTTTTCTAGGAAAACAATGTAATTAGCTGAAAAAAAATAAAATTAAAACCAAATAAATCAACGAATGAAACCCCAGCTGAACAGGAGCAGTGTGCAGCCTAGCTGTGGCAGCACGGGATGAGTTGTGGTGTCCTAACAAGAACACATCGCTCTCAGGCTGTAACCAATATCCAAGTGCATTGGCAGCAGATGTTATTAATGATGCCAATACATATTTTCTTATTAATCTTCCATACTAGGCTTGTGTCTATCTGCAAATGATTATCATTCATTTTCCTGACAAATCTATCAAGATCATTTATTACTGTTCGGCAAAGGATCTTCTTTTAAACAAAGATTAATAACATTGCGTTTTATCTGGCTGGCTGAGCCAAAGGAAATGAAATTAACAATGAGCCCTACAAACATGTCATCACTTTAATTTACCGGAAAATATTTAAAAATGTTATTTAAAAGAATATACGCTGTGGTGGGCACAGTTTATTACAAAGGAAAGGAATCAAACCACAGGCATTTTAGCAGGGTGGAGAGTGAGCAACCAGGGCACTGTGTGTTCTGTGGTGCCTTGCATGGGAGTTCTGGGACAAGGAGGGAGAGGCTCCCACAGCCTTTTTGGCATGCACAGATGGGCACCTGCCCAGGGGAACTGCAGCTGGAGGTCCCTGGTTCTCAGTTACAGTGGATCCTAAGCAGGATCACAGCTCATTCCTGCAGGGAGCACTGCCCAGCCTGTGTCCTACAGAAGGGAACTCCTCCAGGGCGGAGCTCGTGGGGCTCTCAGGGACAGAAGGGCACATGTGGCCTGAGTGCCAGCACCCTTCTGTATTTTTAGTCCCCAGAAGGAGAAGAAACAAACTCACAAAATTTACATGGTTTAGTTTCCTTTCTTCTGCGCTCTCTTCTAACTTTCCCTTCCCTCATTTGAGTAAAATAACAAAATAAAAATAATAACAACAATGATAATAAAAGTAAAAAAATATACACCAAAGAACCTATCAGAATCTCCTTCCTACTTTTACTGGTGCGGCTCTAGAATCCTTCAAAGAGAGCAGGGAGACCTGCAGACATCCACCGACTCTGTAATTCCTGCCTTGGGATCCTGTATCACACCTGAAGCCACCTTCATGCCTTCCTCCCTTTGTCTGGAAGGCAATTCCATCTCTCCTCTGTGTCTGTCTCCATCACAGCTCCCGGGGGTGACTGTTCCATCTGCCACAGGTTGGCACTGAGGCACTGCTGCTGCCATTCCAGCCCAGCCCAAGAGCTCAGCAGCAAGAGCTGGAATTCCAGGTAGTGCTGGAGCACAGCCCCGCTGTCCCAGCAGGGCCAGATGGCCCCACCACGCCAAGGACACCAAGCAGTTACTGAGCTGTCAGGGCTCGGAGCAGAGCCAGCCTGACCTGCTGGGCTGGTGCCGCTTCTGATTCCCAGGAACGAGCTGTCCCCAAGACTCTGAGAAAGGCTCCTGGAGAGGACACAGGAACAGCTCTCTGGGAATCCCAGGGTGTCCCCCGAGGAGCCCCTGGGCCAGAGGAGCAGGGTGGGACAGCGCACACGCGTGTGCAAAACCCAAGAGTCTGCACACGCAGCACCAGCTCCTGCTCCGCGGCTTCTCTGCAGGACTGATGGGGCTGCTGGACAGCACTCGGGATCAGGCACTGGGATGGAGATCATGGGGAATGGTCCCTCTGCCACGCTGGTTTAGACTAACCCAGCAAGCTTTAATTCTTTATTTCTTTATTTTTAAAATTTCTTTGTTTATTTATTTATTTATTTATTTCTGTGGGAAGGACCAGGCTAACCATTTTAAGAACCCCGTAATTATTGCTGTTCCAAACAGAAATGCTGTTCCATGACTTGCTCCTGTGGTTTCCACAAAAGCAGCATCCAGTTTAATATGTGAGACTCATAACCAGCTCACACAGTGCAATAGTTCACTTCAGTTTGGAGAAAAAAAATATTCTGCTGGAAGCACAGCAAGTAGCAGTGTCAATTTTTCATTAACCTTCAGCCACTGTCTCTGTAGACTTACAGCTATAAGTAAGATTACTGTTATAATTTTTTCTGGTCCCTAAGGGAAGGGAAAAACAACTTCTCAAAACTTTTAAGGTCATTAAAAATCCACCTTTAAATTGGAGGTAGTTTCAGTTTACTTTCATATTTCAAAATCAAATCTTAGCGGCAGCCTCACATCAAAGCAGAAATGTCAGTCGCTTTGTTTCTACTTCTGTGAAAGAAGTTCCAGCTTATACACGAGTTGAATGCCAAGTAAATAGATTTTCCTGGGGAACAAAGGCAGCTTTCTTTTGTTTGTTTTAAACATATGTAAATAGAGTCCCAGGGGCTGAGCTGCCTGTCACTTCAGCCAGGTTCACACTCATGTCGCTTCAGCTGGTGATTTCTGACCGACCTCAGGTCAGGACTGCAGAAGTTTCCCTCCCCACTCCTTCACAGCCACATCAAGCAGCTGCTCGTGCCCTTCCCCTCTGGCCTCACACCTCAGCAAAGGGGAAGCAGACTAATATGGATTCCTTTTGTCCCAGTTTCTTATTCTTTTGGGTTTGGTTTGGTTTTGTTTTTAAGCTCTAGTTACGGAATCACAGAAACACTCTGGTCCCCTGTCAAAGCCACTGTGGTGGTCTTGAAGTCCCTGGGCAGAGCAGAGCAGTGCCTGGAACCCCTGGATACCAGCAGTGACCAGCTGGGCTGTGCCCACACACCAGCCATGCATTCAAGGCTGATGGCACCCACTGGCTCATGGTCAAGATGATGAGGGCCAGGGAAGAAACAGGAATGGATTGGTAAGAAAAATATCCGTTTTTGGTTTTTTGGGGTGTGTTTTCAAGCAGGAGGGCACCATCACTCTTGAGCTTCCTCTTTTCAGTACCAGGCCTTTAAGGAGTTAAGGGGAGTCATCCTCCTCAGAGCCAGAAGACACCAAAGAGGAGCAGGATCCCTCCACACATCCACCTGTTCCCCCTCCAGGGAGTCAGAGCGCAGTGCAAACACCACTGAGGGCAGGGTTCCATCCTTGTTCGAGCCACGCACCTCAGAGCTGCCCTCTATGGTTCTGGGGGTCCCTTCCAGCTCGGGAAATCCCTTCCAGATTCTGTGAAATCTACTCACTTATTTTTTTTTTTAATTTAAACCAGCAGATCAGTGCAAAATCGAGCACTTCATGCATGTCATTTCCAAATGACTTGGGTTATATCTCAATCTCCAGCACCTGCTTTGGGTGTAAGACTGGGTAGCACCAAGGGATACATCAATTTATAGGCTCTGCAAAAGCTGCAATTAAGGAAAATCCTCAAATACATGAGAAACCTCAATTTTGATTGGCCATGTTCCCGTAACTTATTGATAATTCAACTCGCTCGAGTATTATTCAGTGTTTTCCTTCTCCCTGCTTTTTTTATCTCTTGACAAGTTTACAAAGAGAAGAATGGAGCCGAGCTGAGCTGCATTCCACCCAATCTGCTGCCTCCACAAACGGCAGAGAAGCTAAATGAAGCCCAGAACATATGGCACTGTGCTGACAGAGCTCCCAAACTGGTTCTGCATGAGCAACAAGGAACATCTTGAAACGCACAAGACATATGTGTTTTAGGAAGAAGATTGAAGTGTTTCATAATAAAACAGGACAAAGTGAAATACAAGTGCTGTATAAAATTTTAATTAAAAACTGGTTTTACCCCTTGACGTGAATATACAATATGTTTCCCAGATGGATTTCATATTTAAGTATTATCCAAACCAGAAACATAAATGAGACAAATAAAGCCTTCAAAAATGGCACAGAGGCTAAAATGTATGTAAACACTAGATGACTGTGGTGAAAACAAGGCAGGCAGGGAAAGCAACCTCTTAGCAAGTGTTTACTACTGGAATACTGAATGAAACAGTTCCTCCAGCTCCAGTCAGTGCAACAATACAAATACAAACATTAGAATTCACCACCACTCAGTGATGTAAATGGTGCTTTTGTTACTCAGGAGTTCCACAGGTTATTTCCTACACTGATAATTCATGGTATAGAAGTGCATAATTCACGGCATGCCAGGCATCAAACGCTCCCCACTCTGCCCCGCTCCCAGCCTCCCACTCTGCTCTGTGTGAAGCTCCCGTCATTCCCTGCCATCAGCTCCACGGGGTTATGCAAAGGCCTGGCCACAGAACAGAGGTTTTGTGCTTTTCTCCTCAGGATCAGTAAATCCTCGTGAACCAGGAGGGATGTTGTTTTGCAGCAGCAAACTCCTTTCCCCGAGGAGGTGAGAAGGTGGCTCAGATCCCCACTGCTCTGGCTGCAGGGAGTTCTCTGCTGGGCCAGAGGCAATCACCCAGAACTGAAGGGAAATACACACGAAGAAAAAGCACAATCTCCACACAGATCAAGCAAAGAGAAAGATTACAGTTCCTTTATGTTGCCATCCAGACAAATTATCACCACACTTCAGAGAATTTCTCACAAAGACAAACTGGGAACAAACTCCATGCCTTTGGCAAGCCAACACTGATAAAAGGAGCTACAGCCACATCTTTTAAGGGCTTTGGTTGATGATGTTTTGGATTCCATGGGGAAAGCAGCAGAAACCAACAGCAATCAAGGGGCCTTGTGCTTAATAGTTCCTGTGCAATGGGAACAGGAATACTGGGGGTTTCAATCACTTCCCACAGCGCTGCTGCATTTGTTGGAACTGAAAGGAACTGGCCAAAGACCAATTCCCTGCTGCTCCCAGAGACATCACCCAAGGCAGACACCCCATCTGTCAGGGAGGCAGCTCATCCAGGTCAGCCCTAGAAGTGCTGTTCTCTCTTAGCTTCAAATGTTCTCACTGGAACCAAGAGGCTCAATTTCATTGGTTTGAAAGTTTCCTCAAATTCCTTGATTACTAAGCAAATCTCATGAGAAATCCTCAGCATCCTGATAATGATCACTCCATGACCACTGAGTAATTAACACCACGGCCTTTCTTATGACCCAGAGATTCCACATGACCAGATTTGTACAGCAAGAGACCACTGCTGAAAGGCTGAAAATTTTGTTGCATAGTTCAGTGTCTCAGAAAATATTTCAAGCTTAAAAATTGGGAAGAGCAGAATTATGTACCAAGTTATTCTCACACATGGAGTGGGAAGGCAGGGATTCCTTCCAGCTTGCTTTCTCTGACAAACCCATGGCACACCATGCAAGACTGTCCACTGTCACCCTTTGTTCCCGGGTGGAGGATGAGGAAAAGTGATGTGAAAGATGTTAACAGTGCTGGTTAGTACACGGAGCAAACAGCACTAAGATATCAGGATGAAAAAATAATTAATATAAAAAAAATATCATAAGAGCAATCAGTGTGAGGATATGAACACGGATCACGCAGGAGATGGAAGCTGAGCAAGATACCAACAGGAAAGATTAGCTCATAAGAGCACATGTAGTAAAGCAGCTCATTATCTTTTCTAGCCCTCTCTGATCAAGATAGAATCTATTAAATCTGATTAAGATTTGTTTAATAATTGTCTGATTAAAACATAATAAACCTGGGAAAATTAAAATAAAGCCTTTTTAGTAACCTGGAGATGAGATGGGACTTTTCAGCCAGGCTTCCATAAAATAATTTCTTTAACATTCACCTCAGGATCCCAAAGCACTTCACAGTCATTTAATTAAGCTTCAACAGAGCACAAACTCCCCATTTTACAGCTGAGGTAACAATGAGAAGGAGTTTGGAAAAGACTATTTAATACTGAGCCGAGCTAAATGTTCTTTTACCCCCAAAATAGATTCCCAACATCTCCAGGTAGATTTCTTTCTCCTCTGACAATTTTGGCAGCCTCTGAAGTAACAGTGACATTCAAACATGTGATGCACAATCTAAAGAACAGCCCCCATCACTTCCCAAGCTGCTCAGCTTTGGAGCATAAACAGTTTCCCATCTATCTTACAAAGCTGCTCCTTCCTGTTCCGATTACTCCAGCCATCCCTGTGCTGCTTATCCTCAGTGGAGCAATTTAAGCGTTTCTTCCTCTAAGTCAAAAACTTCGATAAGGCAAATCATTAAAGAGTTTGATGTTTTTGCCTTTAATTCACATCAGGTCTGTGACTGAGTGATTGCCAAAGCAGCCACTCCTCAGCCAAGGCTTTGCATTTGCACTGAACACAGGCAGGCAGTTTGTCTAAAGCCAGCCCAAGATCTTAAACTGTACCAAGTTATTCATAGCAGAGATGGAAGGAGCAAGTAGGAAGCAGAGTCTGACTCACTAAAATGAAAGTGATTAAAATATTGCACTGATTGCACCCTGCAAGCATCACTGGCTGCTGAACAGCTTTGGGTGAGAATACTCGTGGGTTATAATAACTTGGGGAGGGCAAGAGAGAGACACAGACTCTGCAGAAAAGCACTAATTCACTCCTAATCTGGCCCATTATTGCCAGCTTTGAGTAGGCAGCTCTCCTTTAGGAGCTGAAGTGACGGGGGTGGAATTCTGCCATCCCACTGTCACTAGAACTTTGTGGATGGCAAAAGATAAGGAATGAGCACAGAAAATGCTATTTAAAGTTCCACTCAGGAACCCAGAAATTTGCATTTGATAGAAGGGATTTAAATTGTATCAGAAGGCGAGGTGCACTAAACAATTACAGTTTATCACTGTGTTGGTTCAGTGCCTGAACCTCCACTTCTCCCAGGCTGCAGGGGCAGAGCAGCAGCCCTGCTTGGAGCTGTGCGCTGGCAGAGCAAACAGGGGAGGGGAAAATGTTTCTGAAAACAGAGTGCCTTGAAGATTTTAGGGACAGATCAGAGTAATTTGGGTCTGAAGTCACATTCCAGAGGAAAGTTTTCCATTTCCCAAACTGGACTCCCAGCACAGTGCTTGGGAGAGAACACTCTTTGCTGTATCACCGCGCATGAGTTTGGAAGGACTGACCCAAGAGAGGAGCATCTCCTGCAGCAGCTGATTCAGAGAGACATTAAACAACATCTCCCTCCCAGCTGGAGCAGGGCCAACGACACTCAGAGTCTGTCTGCTCCATTTGTTGTTATGCTGCAGAAGGCTACACTGAGAATATTCATACTGGTCAAAATTCAATGATGACATTTTTTTCCTCTCCATCCAGTTTTCACCTCTGCTGAAACATTTTTCATCTTTGATGAGAACTGAAGGTTCCCATATTACCATCTGCTTTCCCTTTTTTAGCTAGGGGAATCAAACAGATACACCCCAGCCATCCCTTGAAAACACCACCTTGATTTTTTATAGTGGCCCCCAACCTTTCTCATCTCCTTGTGTTTTGAATTCATGGCAACTTGTGTCCTTCACCAAACACACAGCAAAACCCCACAACAATCCCTCAGCATTCAGGTCTTCTCATACACTGAACAAACAGGGACTGAAATGTGCTGGATTGTTGGGGAGAGAAAAATCAAACAGATTTTCTATGTCACAGAGCCAGATCAGGCCAAAGGGGAGAGCCAATCTTCAGAAGACTAACTTTTACTCAGCTGTGAGCAAAACACTGGGGAGGGAATGCAGAGAGAATATTGAATAAAAACTGCAGGGTACCAGGAGAACAACACCGAATCTTAGGGCTCAAACACATACAGGAAACTGCAACAACCTTCAGGTTTCAACAGACCAATTTTAACCCAAAACCTTGGAAAGCATCTCTCAGAATCTGCCCAGCCTATTTAGGATCTACTTTGATACAGCTACTCCTCCGAGCAGAAGAAAAACTATTCCTTTATGGACTAATATGGGGTGGCTGGAGAGACCAGTGAACAGCAGGTCCTGGCAGCACAACCCTCCATGGCCTCCACACCTTCAGGGGCACAGCTTGGGCAAGTTTTACTTTTTCCTTCTGTAAAAAAAGTGTCCTGCTGCCTCCAGAGTGACTCGGCACTTGTCCATAGCATGAGACTGCACCGAATGTCCTCTGAAAGCACAAATGTGCTAAATGGCAGCAGGGACAGGAAGTTATCAGTGCTAATCCACTTCAACTGGTGCACCAGCGACAAGGAATAGAAATGTCTGTGTGAGACACTTCCTCTGAGAGTGCCCTTGCCTGAAACAGCAGCACACGGCCCTTCCATGTGCTCTGCCACCAGTGGAATTGCTCACCAACTGCTTTCTCAAATCAATTATGTTGTCTCAGCATTAAAGGAGGGAAGGCAGAGGAGACCAACTTTTTGTTTATGTAGGCATGCTGGCAGGTTCCAGTCATATGTTGTGCCATCTGTACTGCTAACTTTATCCTTTATCTAATCACAACAGGTAAAATGGCACTGGTGGAGCTGACTCTGTTCGCTCAGACAGGGAGAGAGCCAGAACAGGCGTTTGCTTTTCCGCATTCTGAGGGGAAGCAGGAGATGGACACTCTTGCCCTTTTAAAACATTCAGCTTTTCAAGGGATGGGCAATTTGCCCTGGTCTGCTAATGTGGGATCTGCTCAGTGCAAGGCTGAAAAGGTTCCATCCCTGGGGAAAGCATTGAACTGCTGATGAACATTTGGTGGCCTTTAGCAAAAATGAAGTGATTTCTGCCAACAGGATCCCAGCAGACTGGGAAGAACAGGCTCCAAATTAGGTGGGATTGTGATGCAGGAATTTCAGAAGGCCTGTACAGAACACAAGGAGCTTGCTGACTAGCTCTGGTCTTTCCCCCTGCACACTCCTTTCTTATTCATATTTTTTAAAATGACAAGTGTATTGGCAAATGTCATGGCTGCATTCAGGAGAACATGGAAGCTTTCAAATGCAAAGGCTGTGTGAAGATGACCTTTCATCTGATACAAAGGCTGCTGGGCTGGGTGGTTTTCTTTTAAAATTTCACAGTATTAGAACACTTGTGACTATGGGTGCTTGAAACCACTTCAAACACATGCCTATGGGTCTGATAGTACCAGAGTTTATGCCCTGCTCCAAAATAAAATATTCAAAGACAATTTTCTAGAAAACAATTCTCGTTGTCCCAGGTGGGTCACTTTTACATCAACACCCACAGTCACCTTCCCCTCTCTGACCACCAGGACACATTGCTTCTTCAACCAATTCTGTTTATGTTGCTAAATAGATTTAGTTATTTAATAAGAACTGGCTGCAGCTGAAATCTGAGTTGATGTCAGACAGGAATGTCCAGCAGATCTGCTAGTCTTCAAATGACTCTGTTCATAGTCTCAAAGCAGCAACACCATCTTGCTTAACTGTGGGGGGGGGTTGCTGCTAGGGATTTTTTATTTCTTTTTGGGGGGGTGAATGTTAATCATTTCCTTTTGTCAACCCAGCCCAAATCCCCATTTCTCCAAAACCTCGCCCAACCATAATGACACCTTAGAAAAGCGAGTACAAATACTGTTATATAAAAATAGGTTTAGTTACGAATACTGTATACTGTGCATTTTCAGGTGAGCTGCTTTCAGGAATGTGCTTCCTGGTCTGGAACAGCACCAGCAGTTTTTTGGTACATGTTTCTGTATATTTTTCCGAGACTCTCCTCAAAGATTGCTCTGTGAGGCTTCTTTTTGTACACAGCTGCAGGACCAGACCAATATTCACCATTGTCCAAGTGAACAGGAGCGTTCTGCTGCACTGGAGAACTGTCAGAGGAAAGAAGATAAGAAACAATGATCAAATCAAGATATGGAAGAAGAATCAGTGGCACAAAACCAGCAGAAATAGCAGTGTAGAGCTGCTAAGCTCAGATTACCTTCCACAAACCAAAATAAAAACTGCACTGCAGCTACTTTTAAGGAATGGGAACCTCCCTGACTTGTCTGAATACACTTTGTAATGCCCCACTAGAATTAATTTTCAGAGAACCTGCAGTAATTCTGCTGTATTTTTGCAGGCTGTGTGACTAGGCAAGAGCGACACAGTAGGATTTTTGTGTCCTTTGAAGGTGAAATTGTAACCACAAGCAGCTATTTCAATATGAAGACAATCTATCAGGGGGATATTAAATTACTGTGGTTGCAGCTGTAAAGTGCTCTATCAGAGGCATCTTGGATTAAGTTTTCGACCAAATACATTTTGATATAGTGGAAATCCAGTGTTCGTTCCCCACCCCATCTTCTGTGTCACTGTTTTAATACCAAACACAAATACAGGCTCATCTTTCAGTTGCTTTGAGAAATTATTTCCTAGATCTATGGAGTGAAATTTATACTCTGAAAATCATTACAAAACACTGACAAGTCTGAGCAGTTTATATCTAAACATCATGACTATTTGATTCCTCTTGATACTTGCAAAACAAAGGTTTGTGTCATATAATTAAATGAGCAATTTCCCTGTAATAAAGCATGAAACAAGAAGCTCAAAAATCATCAGAAAAAAATTACAACTGTGGTGACATTTTTCACATCTGCTCAGAGATTTAGGCACTTAAGACACTTAAAAATTAGGACTGAGTTATCTCCAGCCTTTTGCAAATGTTCTCAGTCTGGGAAATGAAACTGAAAATGTGAAGCTTAAGGTGACCATCTTCACTAAGGAAATGGATTACATTTCACAGGGAAGCTTTACAGTTTCTTATATACATGTCCTTTATTAATGGTAGTGTTTTCTACAATCAAACCAGTACATAAACTTCATCCTCAAGTTACTATCAGCCAACATGAGACAAAATTGAAAGAAACCTCATGTCAAATCCATGAATACATGTATCCAGCTGCACCAAAATATGAGGTTTTCACTTAAAGAACAGAACAGGGGAAGAAGAGGAAGATGTAGAATCAGTTTTCTGAATTCATGTCCCTAAGCTTCCACTGTCCCATGGAGAACAAAAGAAGCAACAGCTTTTGCTTTTAGATTTCTTACATTTCAATATTAGGGTGATGCCAACCTATACCAAATAAACAAGACCTCTTTTGTGGCTCCAATATTAAGAAGAGAGGAAGACCACTTCCACACTTATTCAAAAAAGCTCCATCATTTAAAGTTAGTCAATAGCATGGAGCAAATTCAAACCTGTTTATCATCCTGAGTGAACTGTGCTTCACAGTCTGGACACAGAGAAACCGACCTACCAAACAAAGTCAATGGAGAAGTTATACAGGCCTGTGTCAAATGCTCACAAGTCAATACCCTGGGGACTCATCAACAACTGCAGCTTCACCCCCTCCTTCCTGCAGTTGGTGGTACCTCACTTCTGACGGAGAATTCTCAGCACTTGTGACTATACAACAAACAGCTCTGACACTCTTCACCTTGGAATCCATTTCCAGCAGGCAGCCTTGTGCTTGCCTTTCCTTCTCCTAAAAGCTGAATTTACCCAGAGACACTCAAAATCCAACCACTTTAATTGCAGTAAAGACTCAAAAACCAACAGTAACTTCTACAGGTTCCTTATGCTGGCACTGACAAAGACTTATAAAAAGGCTTAATTTTCCTTTCTCTTTTTGGAAGGGTGTGTGTTTGTATTTCCATTAGCCAGTGTTTGTGCATGAGATACCTGGACAAAGCTACAGCCAAGTTAGGGAAGAGTCCCTCTCCTGTCTCAACTGGAAACCAGCTGACAACCTGAGCTAAGCAATCTGGGAATTACACTCACAAATCATATTAACAGCAAGATTTCTGCACGCAACTCCCTGCTCTGAAATACCTGTCATATGCTTTTGTTCCCTCATACATCTCCTTTAAGAGTCCCAGAAGTTCTTTTCTGAGTGAATCATATACTAAATATTTCACAAAACACAGACCTTTTCCTTACTCCCAGTGGTTTTCAATCATCTATCTACTTTACAGCCAGCATTTGGTCGGCAGTACCCTGTCCTTCCATGAACTCTGTCCTTGGATCCCGGTTATGAGTGCTGTGGCAAACCCTCCGCAATCCGGCTGTCCTCGAGTCCTTCACATCTCACCCCCAGAGCTGCTGGCCTCTAAGCCCAAGGAGCTGTCCTTTCCCAGCCTGAGTGCCACATTTCATGTGCCATCACCTCAGCATCCTGGAGGATTAGGGTTTGTTTTTCAGTTTTTTCATGGTCTGCAGTTTCAACATAAATCTCCAAGTCCCAAAGCTGCCTCGAAACAAAAACTTGCACTTTCTGTCTCACAAACACATCCTACACAATTTAATTGCCCCTGCTGTCAGGACAAAGGATAAGGGAGCAGAAAGGCTGCCCAGAGTACAGGAGTGAGCACAGGTACAGAAGACACCACTGCAGCAGCAACTTCACAACCATATGGAAATCGGGGTAACTCCTTGCACAGAGGTGATTACAAATCACAGGAATTAAAAAAAAAAAAAGCCAGCAAATCATAAATTAACTTTTTAGATCTAACGAATTGCAAGCAGAAGTTTGCTATGGTGCCCATATTGAAGTACCCTCCTTTCAGGGGTATACACTGGTGATTTGGGATACCTTTGTTAGAAAAAAGTGTGTGACATTTAATTATTAAAATAAAACCTTTTCTTTTCTAATGGTAACACCTCTCAAATACAGCACCACAGTTCTACAACTTCTCCCTTAATACAAAGAAAATCAGAAAAGCCATAGGAGCCCCAAAAAGAGTCAGTATCTTTCCTCCAACAGGTACCCAAAACATTGTACAAAATACTGTGTGCACATACAGAGAACATCAGCACTCCTTACTTCTGCTATAGAAATCATCAAAATCAATCCAACTGGTATCTTAGAAGTAAATTATTCAAATTAAACCCTGGTCATGTATGTGACGAGAACACAGAGTCATTAATCTACATAAACCAGGTTTTTAAGATCTCCGGTTTCGAAGACAGCTTCTGAAATATGGCATGCTGAATCACTAAACTATACTATATAAATCTCCTGTATTTTTTGGAAAATGCTCTTCCTTTATAAATACCTGTTTTGCAAAAAAAAAGAAAAAACAAAAAGGAACAAACCAAAAATACCAGCTCCAAACCATATTATTAAATACATTTATTTTTGCACTTGGTTATTTTTAAGAAAAAAATAACCAAGTGATTATTTTTAAAAGTGACATTTGCTTTCTGGTTGAAAAATTCCAAAAACTTCTGCCCAAGAATCATTTTTATAGCCAAGTCCAGTTCCAAACCCAGCGTTTTATGAAGACTATGCTGACACAGTGCCAAACAACATCAAAGGCATAATTATATTTAACTGTATTTTGCTTTTAGGTGAGAAAGCTTGGTGTGAGTAACACCTCCAGAAAGCTTTTCCCTGTGCAATACAGGACAAGGCTCAAAATGGGAAGAGAACATTTTAAATGTAAAGGGCAAAACTGAGCACGACTGTTTTTCCTTGGTCAGAGGAAAACTCCATACCTGCTCCGCAGCTCACTCACGGTTAAGGGCACGTTATTGGAAGGTTCTCTCGTCTGAGGCAAATCATCCTAAAAAAACCCAGAAATCAAATTCTCATTACCTCAGTTTCTGATTACAATGATCTCATTTCAAAAACACTTTCTTTCCATTTAGAGGACTATTAAAGTGCTTACATTTCTTGAGGGAGAAAGGGACAAAGTGTAATGAGCCAAATGCCATTTATGAACACTTTTAATTAAGTTCAGTACAATTCAGCTAATAATTTTCAGGTAATAAACTGGAAAGAATTTCTAGACAGTGTGGATCTAGAGAACTATGCACACAGCACAAGCTTCAGTAATCCCCAACAAACACATTGGCAAAATGCTATGAAACCTATTGCTTAATGCTTTTGTGTTTCTTGCAGAAAAGGGGAAAAAGAACCTAAAACTTACTATGTTTTCCCTTTCATGTGTTTTACCAGGCAGAAGCATTCCACACATCTGAAATCTTCAAATTCACATCCAAGGCTGAGTACATGCTTACTGAATTTAAAAAAAAAAATCTGATACACTTAATGGCCCCTCAGTCAGGTGTTCTCAGTTGCTAGAATGCAGTTTTACCTCCCAAATGCTACCTAGACATTAATTAACCCAACTTTGCCCTCTTAAGCAAGAAAGAAACAAAACACCCATGTGGAGGGAGCCAGCTGCTCACCTGAGATGGGATGGTAGAAACTCCACCACACACAATCACATTCACTCTACTCTGAAGAGCAAAGACCCTGCTTAAGGGCTGATATTAAGTGATGCTTTCAGCACAAGTCAATTGCTGTAAGGATTAGTAAACAAAGTCATCTTTCATGCTATAGGAGAAATAATTGGAAAAAAGACTGCAGTAAAAATAATCACACTTGCTGGTAACACAGAACTGGGAGAAAAGACAATAAATATAGTGGTAGATGGCAATAAGATGCAGAGCAAGCTGAACAGCAGCATATGGATGAGGAAAAACCTGAGAGAATTTATTGTGGTGAAATACAAGGCAATAAGTGTGTTTGTAAACAGGAAAGCTCTCTTCCTTCAGCAGTCACAGACTACAAAGCACTGAAGAGGAAATGGGGTACAGTGGTAAATAAAACTCTGCAGTATTTGCCAGAGGCAAATTATGTTCTGGAAAGCAAAAAAAAAAAAGATGGAAACATTATGAAACTGTCAGAATGCCACAGCAGAAAGGTACACTGGACACCCCAAGGAATCTGCAGCAGAGCTCCAGTCACACTATTTCTGCAGAGCACTATGAAAATGAAATTTGGGAGACACAGCTGGATGCTCCTGGGAATGGTTATTGAGCATTAGGCTCTTTGGAATGAAACAGGGTAAGAGATACTTTTTAACCTTTCAAGGTCTGAAGAGGATCTAGATCGGAGCCAGAGCCTGCTCACCACATGGCCAATGCACTTGGCTCTACTAGTCCCTCACTTTCGAGATGAGCCATTTACCTCTGCCATCCGCTGTGCAACACCACAGCCTCCATTTTGGGCCATGTGGGGAAGCACAACCAGTCCTGGTGTATTTTACAGCATTCACTGCAAGGAGAACTGGTATTTTTTTCTTTTTTTTTTAATCAGGGCAGCTGCTGTTAGCACAGCTTTCACAAGCCAGCTCTACACAACTATCCAACACCACAAGGCTTCTCTGTAGCATCCTTCCCTTCCTTTTGCTCAGTGGAAGAAAATGGAGTGAGAAAAATGGTCCTTTGTCAGCACTGGTTTCATCAGGTTGGTAATTAAAGACCCAAAGCCCTAATAGCTGGATTTTTTAGGGCAGAAACACAAAGTTTTCCTACAGAAGAGGAGAAGGCATCATCTTTGGTTATTAATCCCTGTGAGGATTCAGCAAGTGTTTGATCCTGGAAGTGATGAGGTGCACTGAGAGAAAGCCAACAGGAAGTACCACAATTCAAGAATTCCCTCACAATGTTTGTGAAGCCTTTTTGGCTGTTTGGAGGGGCCATGAAACCAATCATCCAACTCTCCTTATCGTAAAGTCATGGTCTACTGTTCAGGGAAAGCACCCAAGAACCACTGGCGATAGTTCAGGCTGTGCAAGCTTTCATTAAATGTAGGTGCTGGACCGTCAAGAAATGCAGTTTGTTATCTTAAATTCATTGAAACATCAGGGAAGCCTTTGACATGATTTGTACGTATTCTGAGTGGCTGAAACACAGAAAAATGTCATGGGTATCTTCTAAGTGAGAGGCAGCAGCTCACAAAATCATAACATTCATATACAGACTCAGGAATGTACAGCATGAACGAGATCAAGCAGTCTTAGCATGCATGAGAAAAGGGTTTTTTCAGTTTAAAGTAATAACCCCAACAAAGCTAAAAATTAAGATTGACCAGAAATGAGAAAGTAATCAGATTAAGTGAGAATGAGGTGAGACAACGAGGTGCCCAACAGGGCTAAATCTGGGACAGTCAATCAATCAATCAATCAATCAATCAATCAATCAATCAATCAATAAGGCCTTCAGAGTGAAGACAGAAGTTCTTAAATCCCTCTTGCAGCAGTGGATCAACACAACAAAGATCTCTTCTTCCAGGGGTTTCCTGTAGCCAGTGCCCCATCCCAGCCAGCACAGCAGTGTTGCACCTGCCCTTGCTGTGGGGAATGTGAGGGGGGACAGCAGAGCTCCCACACTTTTTATCCCACTTCCCAGGGATAAAGGAAACTATAGCTGAAGGGAAAGGGTACAGCTGGGGACAGCAGCAACTTAAAATTGTACCAACATTCAAAGGCAGATTTCTGTCAACATCCCATTTTCTAAGAGAGAAACTGAAGCAAACAAAGATGCCTTTCTCCACTTTGGGAGACTTATGTCTCTCCTAACCCATCAATAACATTTGTGAGTTAGATTTCCAGAGCTCCTAACCATCTTAGATCATAATCATCATTATGATCATTATATCATAATCATCTCTCATCCTCACATCCTTTTTATCTTACCTTTCTTTTGCCTCACCTCACACTCAAGATTTTAAATTCTCTGCAGATGAACAATCTCCTTATTCAGTTGGTACAATGCTCTGGCATTTTTTGAGAAACTGTGTTTCTCAAAATCACAATAGGAAAAATTTTTGTCTGTCTAAAACCACACCTCAAAATTTCATCAAGGGTAAAATATTCTGTTCCCAGGTGTAATCTCATTAGACAAAGAGCTCTGTTCATTGAAAGCCAGGTAATTAAGGAAGAAAAACACACATCTGAAGAATAATATTAGCTTTAGAAACAGCTGTATACATGCAGCTGCTGATGTGCAGCTGCACAACATGTTAAGCCTTGGTGTTCTACACATCTGTAACATTTTTTGCTTAAATTGGAAGTGGAGAATCAGAATATAAAAAACCCAAACCCCAATATAATTGTCCTCAATAAGCCATGAGAGGGTTGCCTGAACCACTTGCCCATAAAGGCTAAAGATAAGGAGGCTTCTGAAATCAGTGTGAAACAGTTCAGCTCACACACCAAATCCGTATTTCTACAATCAAGGCTGTCTCAAAGGACAATATTATAATAAATCCGAGACTGTAGGCACAGTTCTCTTATTCAGCCATTTTGAAGAAGAGAAAGGATTTAGTTTGCAGTCAAACTTACAAATATTAGGCGCTGTCTAGCACTGTGTGTCCTTAAAATATTTTTCACTCTTGTATGGATCTCATCTCCATTTGCTGGTGAAGGCCAACCAGTGCTAAATCTGCAAGAGGAAGAAGAAAAACAAAGTGAAGAAATATTTCCTTGTTGAAAAGCTCATTGATTCAGATTTCTTGTTCCTTTTAATTATGAAGCATGCATTACTTCCTTCTATTTGGAACACACACAATGTTTAGATTTGATTCTTTTTCTCCTCTGGGATACAAGTAAAGAAATGTTTCAAAGCAGTGCATAAACAGTATGCAGCCACAACACCAAGAGAAGATGCAAAACACAGAAAATGTTGATGATTTTGTAACTTGAGTAATATTTCTGTAATGTTTGTGTGGTCCCTACACAATATAAGAGCTATACTATTCCCAGCGATGAGGTTTCATTTGCCTCTCTTTAAAGGAAGTATTGCACACTTGAAGTTCTTTTCTCTGGAATAAATCAAAAGGAAGGTAACCCCAATGCATGCAAATTGGAAAACACATGGAGTCACAAACCTGCAAATTCAGTCTTTATTTCACAAGAGGAGCTGCATTTTAAGTCATATTTTTATATTAAAAACCATGTAGCTTACTTGGTATGAGTAACTTAAAACAAACAGCTACTTTTGGATTTTACCCTTTTATGTTTTGGACCACATTTTTTTCCACTTGGCTAAAAAAAGCCCTCATCCTTAGCAAGTTCAGAAGCTGGCAGAAACTTCCTATCAATAGTTATTCTCAGTCTGTTAAGGGAGGCAATTAAGATTTTAAGAACAGGATTGCTTACAAGCCCACCATACATTATTACATTAAAAAAATGTTGGTGTTTTTTTTTAAACAGACATCAATACCTGGGGGAAGGTTATGAAATGCTTCCTTATATAAGCTCATCACACTGGACAGAAACAGAGCACCAAATGAAGGTTGTGCATCTCCATTTCAATGCTTCCTAAGCTCTGAGAGCTCGACTCTGCACTGAGAATCCAGACTCCGTGGATGTGGTACCATGGGGTCACTGGGCGAGCTGCAGAGCAGGCACCGCAATCGGAGCTGAGGAACAGCGGCCAAGGGCAGCCCGGAGCTGCCATTCCCCAGCTGGAAGGAGCACAAGACACCGCCAGGCTTTGGGAGCTGCCCAGATTCGGCCCAATGGAGAAGCAGCATCATCCTGAGCCCTGAGACTGCTCAGTTTGCTCTGTACAGGACTGGGACTGCCAGCTCTGCTGCCCTCCTCGCTCCAGTTTATCACACTCCCTGCATTATCCAGTCTATCACTCTCAAATCCCCAGTCTGATCGTGCCTGGCTCAGTTCACCTTCACCAAACCTCCAGAAATCCCAACACAGCTGCAGAACTGCCCAGCTCCTCCCAAAAAGAACAAACCAAGTACACAGAGAAAGCTTTGGGACAAAACAAGCAGCCTGGCAATGTTAAAATTAATGGAAGCAGGATCCTGAAAATGGGAAGTGCCACATTACCTTGAAGGTTGCAGGCAGGGCACGGAGTTCTTTGCAATCTTTTGGATCATTCCTTTTATTACCAGAGACAGAGACTGAAATTTAACTAGCAAGTGACCAGCTTTTGAGTAACTTTCTTAGATTCTCTTTTATCTAAGCAACTTATTTGGACTCCCTTATTGTTGCCTATATTTCCAAAATATCTCTGTTGGTTCTAAACAGCTCCAGTATCTTCAGCCTATTTATGGGTTCCTTTAAATCAATTCATCTATTTGTGAATGCTTTTATTTTTCTTCAAGAAAGGGTGCCAGGAAATGACACAATATTGGAAGTATATAACATATAATCTATATGGGAATATATTTCCACATTGCTAATGATTTTATTGTTGTTTATCCTTGGATCATTACAGGCAAGAATTTTCACCGAGTTGGCTCTAACATTCATATTGCTATCCTGAGAATTTTACAATTAATTCCAAACCCAAGAGCATGTATGGCAAATTCATACTGTACAATTCTTTTGCATACTAGAATCCAGCAATCTGTTGCACTAAAAGATCTCACATAACTTCTTCTAAAAGAAAGTAAAATGGTTTGTGAATTTTCTTAGGGGAGAAAAGCACTGCCTTTAAAGAAACAGAACTCTGAGTCCCTTAGGCAGGGAGGAATGTTCATTTCCCTAATGCAGTCAAACCCCATTTGATGCATTGCATTACAATGCATGTGCTCTAACACTTCCTTTTTTTAAAAGAAGAGAGGTAAGGGAAAGGGGCTGCACTGGTATTACCATCTCACGGCTTCCCATTAGAATTTACAACATTTACTGATATTAAAGGACCTCTGAAATGGACGTTTAAAAATCTGCATCCTAGATGCAGTAAGAGTGAGTCATTTCCCATCTGACAAATAAAAGATAGAGCCATGAAGTCATGGCATTTTCTCTTATTTATACAGCAGCTGCTGCTCTTCCAGCACTCAGGTTGCTGGCTCTGAGAAGTTGGAATAGATTGCCTTTGGGAAATAAATTTTATGAAATTCCAATGTAAGATTTCAGATCATTGTTATTAATCGTAAATTTACAAATATCCTTGGAGATAAATGTATTTACTTTTGGGGGAAAAAAAAAGGAAACCCAGCTTGCTATTGTATTCAGTTAGAAAATACATGGCTATGTCTGCAAGAAGAAGATTTAAGTACTTAATTCGAGAACTATTAAATTCTTTCTCCAGGTGATTTTATGGATCAATCCACTAGTGTGCGCTGTGGTATAACAAATGTTGGCCACTCACACAGACCCCAAACTTAATTTACCAAAAAAAAAATAAAATCAAAACCTTAAGTGTGATTAAAAATGGTATCAGCTTCTTTTTAATTAGATTTTCTAGTATTTTTATTGTCTAATTTTAGCAACAACTACAGAGTCTAATCCACATTTAAAGAATAATGTTAATATTTACCAACCGAAACGCAAACTAAAATAAAATCATGTCTGAAAAACGAACTAATAAAAAATCGTGCCTGAAATGTAACAACTATAATCTGAAGTGAAACCTTTTTATGATATCCTAACTCTCCTATTGGAAATACTTTCTAAAACAGGCTTTATAGCACAGCTTCTTGGAGTATAAATAAAGGGATTCCATTTGTCCAAAATCACCAATAACAACTCTTTAAAATGACCAGCTACTTATTTATGTGATTAAGGTGTCACTATCATATTGCAGTGTTCAAAGGAAAGTCATTTCATTTCAATGACTGTTTGTCCTGCTAAACGAAATAAACTTCTACAGCTGTATTCTTTGTCATACTTTCAATTTTCCCTGGGACTTGCAAACATTCTGCAGTTACATCAGTTTAAATTGTTTATTGATTCCAATAGATTGTATAAACACTTTGGAAATATAGCTCAGTGACCTAGAAAAAGCCAGATCAATCAGAGAACTTTTCAAGATTAATTTCAAAGATGTTGTGTTGAGTCCGATCAAGGAAACAGAGCCATTTTCCCTTGTAATGTGACTAAAAGGCATTTATTTTCTTTTATGAGATAAGAATTTTTTTTAAGGTCATACAGACAGCATCTACCTTGATGTAAAAAAAAAAAAAAAAAAAGAAAGAAGCCAAACAGACAGTGTAGATTTTGTACTAAAGATTATTTCTAAAGATTATTTTCAGGTATAATTTTATCCAGTAGGATGAAATACTCCATTAGAAATGCAAACAGGATACATCCACCCATGTACTCTACTCAAACAGCAGCTTGCAAACTTGAGAGCTGTAATAAATAGGAATTTTTAAATGTCAGACAATCCAATCATCCACTTGCACACAGCAAAAACATTAATATCACATTTCAGCAGGAGATATTAATACATTTCACATCAGCAGAATTAATGCCAGAGCCCTGTGCAGAATATTTGCAGTGGCTCTCGTGACCCCTTCCCCCACCATGGCACCTCCCTGCCTTGGGAACAATTCTGTGCATGCGGCCTCCAGGAGAATTCATCAGCTTCAAAGACACTGCCTCCACGCTGAGCAAAACCACACACAAGGACAAACCAGCAGAGGACAGAAATCAATGAAGTCCTGGAGCACCAGCTTCTCAACTGGAGAGAACGCTGCAGCAGCTGGGGGGAAGAGGGAGCAAGAACACTTAAACCTGAGTATAACCTGAAAAAACCACAACCTGCAAAAGCTTACACACGGAACAGCAGACAGCCTCAACAAAACCAAATATATTTAACTCTGAAATTAAAAAAATCCCACCTCACATATTTCATATCTATGCAAGTATTTATTCAGCATCCATAGCAGGGAAGGAAGCTGCTTTATTCTCATTTAAGAGGCCATGAAGTGGTAATTCAGCAGGATGGACCTGGTTTGCAGTGCATCCTGAGGCACAACAGAAAAGCTGGGCTACACTTCAGAATTCTTCTGGTCTGTTTGGTCAAGGACACAGTTTTGGTTTGCTTTTCTCAAAGTGACCACTGGCTATGGTGCAGCTCTGAAGTGTTTCAGAGGCTCTGGTTGCACACAGCAGCCTGAACTGTAATGAAGTTATACCAACACAAACCCCCCACATTCCCACAATGCTGCAAGCGGAGGAGGGCGGCTGCTTTCACAGTGCCACGGTACTGCTACAGAGCAGGAACAGCTACACACAGACAGGGCCTTAAATCAAAGCACAGAAGCCTAAACATTTGGAAGCAGAAGCTGACAGCTTAGCTGTGTACCAATTTGCTCTCCCTCTTCAGTAGGAAATGAAAAAAAAGCTAAAACTTCTCATGCTTTCTACGTAGCTTCTGTTACCTTCCAAAGCCCCGTTTACAGCTGGGCCTTGAAGCACTAGTGACACGCTCAGCACTGAGTTCTTAAATCAGTAAACGCTTTTTCCCCCCCCCCTTTTCAGATCCAGCCCTTAGAACTGTGGCAATATACATCATGTAAAAAGTGAAACTTAATGGCAGACAGCTTCCGAAATTTCAATGAAAGTCAATACTCAGCTGAGCAGTCGCTCCCAAAAGGTTGAAGTCATTGTGGTACTAAATCATTAGAGTGTCACAAATTGGCTGCACCTCCTTATGCTCTTTGGAAGCTTTTCCATTACCTTCTATCTTCTCTGAATTTATTAATTTATACACAAAATGGCTCTGACAGCAATCAATTTCAAATTTACTTACTGCTGCAGAAAAATCAACCAATGAAGATGACAAATAGTACAGATGTTGGTCAAAAATATGAAACAAGGCTTAGGTACTGCTCAGTTTTGCAGAATGTAGTATGAAATAACTGATTTTCAAGTGCTGATTCCAGAAGTTAATATCTGAAGGATGCAAAATAAGTAAACTTTCCCAAGAGGTGAGATTGGTAAAGCTTAAATCTTCCTACCAAAGTAAACTCCAAAAATCAGAAATAATGACTTTTACATGGGTAGAAATAGACAGGAAACCCAGGTGCAGCCTCTCTCAAGAGGAAGCTTTTTTCCTAAGAAGTCTGCAATATTTTTCAGTGTTCTACTCTGTAGTAGAAGTTCTCAAAACTTAAAACATTCCCTCTCACAGAAGCAAACCCTGTCTCAGGATGCATGCCAGTCTCTAAAGCACCAGGTGAACCACCTGTTTCTGCATTTTGCTGTGCAATAAAAATAACCCAAGATCCTGGGATGACACGTTTCAAGATCCCTGAAGGCAAAAATTCTGGTAACTGGTGTTTTCAAGGACTTCATGTAGGATCTAGTATTTCATTAATATCTATTAGAATTTATCATTACCAATATCTAACTTCATGCTGTTATTTCCCTAGCACTTGAAAAAAGAGAATATAAAAAGATGGTAGCAAAACAATAGAGGAGTATTACAGAAGGGCATCTGATCCAGACTCTTAACCTCGGTCTCACTTCAAAGAGAACGCAGGTTTTTGTTAAATTTTACAGCAGGTAAGATCACATAGCAGCAGCATAACCAGGAGAACATGAAAAAAGCCATTGAGCTGCACTTCAATCTGGAAACAAAAGCAGAAGCATGCTATTTCCAGAGCAGGAAAAAAAATCCTTTGATCCCAAATGCACGAGAAGGAGCTTTGCCTCTCACGTAATAGAATCAGTCAAATACTCCCATGATTGTTGTAGTCTCTTGAGGAAAGGATTTTTCTTGTGCCAGCACACAGCTCTGTTCAAAGGACTTCTTGACCTTATGGAATCCATCTCACTATTTCCCCTTTTCTTTCTGACAGGTGCTTTGCTGCAGGTTTCAGTGCTGCAAGGAAAGCTCAGCTTGTAACTCCCCAAGAAAAACACCTTCTCCTAGGAGTGCAGGAGGAAGTCTGTGCACCATGAAAGCAAGGACTGGACTCCCGTTTTGCTTTCCTGAAGCAGCACTGAAAGAACAGAGTACCAATGCTCTTTCCAAAGCATCCAGGATGCTCCTCTCTTGCACAACCAACGAAGCAACTGCCCGGCACACTGTGGGTCCCACCCCACGGGCAGGAATTTGAGGGTCTGTGTGTGCCACTCCTCTGCACAGGAGCTGCAATCAAACCTCACAGCACCATGGAACAGTGAGGGCTGGCAGAGACCTCTGGAGGGTTCTATGGCCACACCACTCTGCTCAGAGGCAGCTTCCAACAGCAGCAAATACTTTCCTTAGACAATGTATGCCATGAAAAATGTAAAAATAAAGTATGAAAAATCAATATTCAAAACTTCGCTGTCTTGGTCAATAGTAATCTGTTTACAGTTCTACTTCTGACTGAAATCCCAGAGGAAAGGGGAAGAGGATTGATTTGTGGTGTCTCTAGCAGGCTCAAAGAAAGGGACTGGAAACTGCCAGGAAGGATACAAAAGGGCTCAGAGGACCTTACACAAGACCCCAATTTCTGTCTCACTGAAAAGTATTGCAGTGGCTTAACAACTACACAGCAGGGCTCTGGGAAGTACTCCCAGGAAGGCAGACAGTCACTTCACACTACTTTTGAAAAAAAGAAAGGGAAAAGAGGAAACTAAAGGTCGAGGTGGGGAGTCAAGTTTCATATTGACTGTGGGTTGACTAGCATTAAAAAAAGTAGCCTGGATATGCTAAGCAATTTGTCTTTGTAATTCAAAATAAAATTGAGGAAATAAACACCAAACACTGTGAGATAAGACTCCATATTCTTGCAATTACACTAACACTGCTTTACTTTCAGTGCACTGATTTTCTCTGTGTTTCTATGATCTGAACAGCAGTGTTTGCATGCATTTCCAAACATTGACCTCTAAACCATGTTTGTCATTCCAAGTATAACTCTCAGTACACAATCCGCTACAACCATTGTTATCTCAGCAGTATGAAACAGATCAATTTTTTTTTAGACTATGCCCTTTATTTCTCATTTTGATTTTTTCTTTCTGATGACAGAAGTAAATGGTTACATCTTTTACATAAAGAGACGTTACAGCTCTGAAGAGCTGAGAACATTTGCTTTAATAAGAAGAAAAAACATAATTTCACAAGATCAGAAATCTCTTCTGGAGAGAGGCTCATAAAGAGAAAAAGCAAGAATATTCAGCCAAGTTCAAGATTAACTGGCAGACGACTAAATTACTATGCATGTAACAGCAGCTCGCAACTACAAGACTTCCCTGCTATCAATAGAAGGCACCCCATCAGCTTTCAGTAAAATGTGTGTATAGTTTAGCCCCAACCCCTCCAAAAGGAGTCCAGCTGAAAAAAGGATAAAAAAGTTACCGTGACAATATCTCTTCCCCAGATATGGGTAACTAATGCACAAACATTGTCAGAGGAGAGTGGGGAGGCAGACAAGATGACAAAGAAACCTCCTTCAAACCCCAGCTACATCCTAATCTCTGTGTAACACTTCTCAAAGACACATTATTACACAGAACAACTAACAAACAAGTTTTCAAGCAGAGGAAGATGTTAAAACACCAACTTGATCTTTGTGAGTATTAAAAATTCAGTCCCCACCTGCCATCTGTCATTTTTCTTTTTAAAGAAAAAACTGAGGCAGTTTTTCTATTTTGGAAACAAGCATTAGGCTGCGTGTAGGCTGGAAAATGCAACCTGCAAGCATTGACTAACTTGGTACCAATGGTAACAGAGGTGAACTGGTCACCAAGCACATCTTCAGCATTTAGGATGGGTCATCAATTTCATCCTTCGTTTCTCCCAATTATTTTATGTATTTGCTTACTCAGGCCTAGCTTTGCACACAGTTTTTCTGTTCCCAGAAAGCCAACCAGTGACTTACTACTTGAGTGTACAAGAGAAGCACCAAGAACATGTTCTACTCAGCAGGAAGCAGGCAATACTCTCTTTGAAGGACTGGAGGGCTTAAGCATGAAACCATCTGTTGCTTTGTGACATTTCTTCCATCCTACCCTCATAAAACACTGAACATGTGAAGCTTGCCCAAAATATTAATCCAGGGACTTAAATCCACTAAACTAAGGGATATTTGAAACTGTCTCCAACCCAGTCCCACTGGGGTAAATGGAGATAGCTAACAATAATAATTTAAATATAGCCATTAATATACACACAATTGCTGTAGAGGTCCACACTTCAACTCAAAAAATTAAAACCAAAATCTTAGGATGTCAACCAAGTGAAAAGACTGGAAAATAGCATACTGAGTAGATTAAAGCTAGCCCAAGAACGTTATGCACACCAGTCACCCATCTGAGTACAGCACAGCCACAAGTACGTGCTCAAAAACACCAGTGAGACGTCAGAAGGAAAAAAGGTTTCCAAGTACCCACTATAAAGCTTCCTTGACATGTCTCTCTATTTACATCCCTGAGATCCCAATCACCTCTGAAACAGCCATGATTTATTTAAGTGATCATTTATTTATTCTCTGTTTCAGATGGACATTGGCAGCCTAAAACCTGGGGTGTCACTATTTCAGAGATTTCACGGCCTTGTTATTAGGATTGTGATCATTAAGCAGAGAGGTGATGGCAAACACAGCAAAAGGAAAAGTCAAACAACAATACAGCTGTTGCAGGAAGATTTTTCAGCCCTCACACCTCCAAACTTGCAAACTGCAGTCATGCAGGCACTGTTATCATCTGCTCACACCCCTAATTCCAGAATGTCATGAACAAAACCAGGGCTTTACCTTTCCCTCAGAGAAGATCGATTCAGCACAGAACTCAGAGAGGGCTCCTGAACTGCTGCAGGTGCTGAACGCTCCAAAGCAGCAGCAGAATGGGACTCTCTGTTGGCTGCATCTGAGCTCACATCCTCCTTGCAAACAGCAGAACTGTCCAAGCCTTTGCCACGGGTAGATTTTGCCTGAAAAATACCCCACCAAATTAAAATTTATTATTAATATCAAAAGGTACAATTTTAGTGTTTTTATTTCTCAAATCAGAACGTAAAAGATTGTACATTGATTCAGGGGTATCTGTCTGCTGGGGAAAGAACAAGGACCCTCATTTCATACAAAAAATCCATGGTCTAAAGTAAATCAACAAGTCTCAGGGGAATCTGTTGGTAACTAACACACCATCATACATGAAACTACTGTAACAGCCCTTTTATCACATTTCTGAGTGCACAATTTAAAGACTCACCCTTCCCGGGAATGTCACAGATTCAGAATAATGACTGAGTCTCTAAACAATGCATGGAATAATCCAGAGGCGGCACAATATATTAGACTCATGTGGTACACAGAACTACAGTCCTTGGTAATAAAAGTTTAGAGTCTGACAAAAGTGTGCTTAACATATATATCAAGGTTTATCCTTGTAATGCCCTTTCTTTCCTCCCTCCCTGTTCTCATAAGTTTTCCCAGCCATTAGGAAATTTAAGAGGGAACACATAATTGAATGCCTAAACCCACAATTTCTACAGTACTTCAGGTACACAGGCAAAAAACAACTAAATGAGGATGTAAAGAATAAAACCCACCAAAACCCAAAAGAAACCTGACATTAATCTTCCGATTCTTTTAATACACCAAGAAGCTAAAATCTGAAAAAGAAAGGATGTGAAATAACACACCAGTGGCTTGCTAGTTGTACCAGTGCTACCTTTGCACACAATTCCAGAATGAAGGATGCTCTCACAATAACTGGTAAGGCAAGTGCAAACTGCCTTTAAAGGTTCCTCTACTCTTGTTGCAAGCCTTAATGCCACGGAAAAGCAGGCTTTGTATTTGCAGCCAACTTCATGGAGTTTCATTTTACTGTTTGTAAATAATCTGTCAGCGGGCCTAGGCCCAGCTGGCCCAGATCAGATTTAAAATGTCCTTTTTCTTGGTTTTGATACTAAAATAGATAAAGTTTCAAAAATACCTATGCAAGAAAATCCAAGAAGGATTGGGAAGCTCACAGCTTCCCAAAAAATCCAGTGTGTAAGCAATAGCACTTCAAAGTACTCACTTCAGCTTTCTTGGGTCTGTAGCTGCCAAGAGGAGAAGTATCTGGAGAAAGAAAAGAGGTCCATGACAGAAGTCAAAAAGACATTTGCATTTCCTAAATTCTACAGAATCTTTTACAGAGCATCTTATCTCTTCTCCCAAACAAAACTAAAGCAATTTATTATTATTATTATTATTATACATTGTCTCTCCAGTATATTTCAGGAAATCCCCTTCTTTAGCTGAAAACCACAACTTCACATTTAATGGAATGCAATGTTTGCAATAATGAATCAGTGTAGGCATCATCTTCTGCACAGACAGAAGTGGCATATTTTGTTACATTATTCATTGCTTAAATCATATCAAAACAAGCTCTAGCATTCCCAAAAATTCCCATGTACATCGCTCTACCTTACTAATCCTCTCTGAATGAGTTTCCCCATGACCATGCCTCCCTCCTCCTATCACCTCTGCACTCCTTCCCTCACCACTGACCCACAGACATGAAGCCCAGGGAAACAAACACCTTAGGCCCATACTGGGTTAGGATTTTTCACCAGGGACAACATGCACCTCATTCCCGAGGGACTGACATTAAATTGGCTTTCTTGATCTGTTCTACCTGTCTGTACTGAACAACCCTCACATTGTGACCCAGGAAAAGCAAAAAGGGACTAAATTGTACAGTCTGCATTAAGATTTCTAATCGTAGGAATCTGTTCTTTTCAGAAGGTACAATAAAGCCTCAAGACACAGGCAGGTGACCAGGGAATCCTCTGGATATTAACACTGAGGTAGATTTTGGTCTCTTCCCTCCTGGCCAGAAACCACCAGCTCATTCTGTAAGTGCGCAGTGGTATCAGATGACCTGGTCGGTTACAGTATCCAGGTATCACAGACTGGCAAATCTGTTCCCAAAGGGGATGTGAAACCTTTAAAATCCAGCACCCAGTGCAATGACAAAGAACAAATGTAAAATAACACGTTCATAATGATTTGCTGTATAACAAATTATAATTAGTGAGGAAATGAAATAAAAATGAGGCAGAGCACACATAAACAAATACTGATGAGACTCATTAAAATCTTCATATTGTCAGACATATGCAGTAAAATCAAGTTTTAGGGCACTTCCTTAAATTTCTGGTCCCACACTTTTTATTAAACTCTCACTTACTGATACCAAAGGATGCTGAAGCACATATTGGAGCATATCCTGGATGCTCATTAATAATGGTAAGGCACTGATCCACTACTCACAAATACTGCTGAAATAAACATTATTCATTTTCAAAGCAACACAGTCCTTGAACTTCAAAATAATCAATACTCCAAGCCTGATCAACACACCCACAAACCATGGTGCAGATTTGCTCCACTGTCCAAGTCAACAAAAAAGGTGGAGTGAAACAGAGCACTTGTCTGGACTCTGGAATTCTCTACTCCTGTTTTCATATCATGTAGAACCATGTTCCAAACTTCATGAGGTGAAGCACGTTTCAAGGGCACCCTTTGAGGCAGTAATTTATTCAGTGTTCTTCACTTTTCTTGGAAGAACTAACAGCTTTTGCTCCATTTTAGATTGAAATTCTCATAATAAATATGAGACCAATAATAATAAATATGAAACCCCAAATAAAACTACTTATTACAGAAACCAAAAGCATTAATGAGATATATAGTAGAAAATACTGACCATGGGGTGCTTTGGTCCAGGCTTCTGTTGTGCTTTCTCGCAGGGAACAACTGGAGTGAGGTTTAGCACCAGGACTTTGTTGTCCAACCTGAAACAAAAATATTTTTCAAAAGCTCAGTATCAGATGTATAAATTCCTGTTTTTTCTGGTTTTGTTCCTAAGATCACAAGTAGTACTTTCTGAAATATTTTATTTTATTAAAATACTATTCTAAACTGTTTTCATAACACTTTGCTCATGTGCATTATTAGTATTACTGTGCATAAACAAAAACAGTGCTAGAAAGGTCTAGAAAACTCTGAATATTCTATTGTTCAAAGAAAGAGAAAACACAGATAGTTTCTCCTTCATCTGTAACATCTGCCATCTTTTTAAACAATTCTTGGTATCTCATATTTATTCTAAACAGCTCAGATCTCACCATGAGAGATCTGAATCTCTTCCTAATTAAAAAGTTACATTTAACATAATCCAATTTTAATCTTCATGTAACACAAAATCTCCAGGCCAAAAGAGTTCTCAGCAGTA
Source organism: Pomatostomus ruficeps (assembly GCA_013400735.1). Lineage (NCBI taxonomy): Eukaryota > Metazoa > Chordata > Aves > Passeriformes > Timaliidae > Pomatostomus > Pomatostomus ruficeps. The sequence goes on from VYZT01045370.1 coordinate 98,086, forward strand.
AAGAATCCCTAAAAGGAGCATTCTCAATGTAGAAAGGCCTTGACAGTCAGGATATGCTGAATTAAGAGACAAGCCTTTTCCTTTCTTTGTACAAACATAACCAAGCATTGAAAATCAATAATCAGTGTTAATGATGCTATAATTAAACTGTGAACTTCACCTGTAGATCAAAAACCAGAAGAATTGAATAAAATGAGTTAAAGGAAAAATATTTGAGAGAAACAGTAGATTGATGAATGATCCATGACTTATTAAGGCCATTTTGAAATTTCTAAAAGGTAGCTAAATGTAGAATAAAACTTGGAAAAGAATTCTAAAATTTGACAATATATTATTAATTAATTAGTACTGATACTAGGCTAAAAAATAATGGACGAGCAAGCTATTTAAACACTAAATTATCTAACTGATTGTGATAAGTGTCCAGAATTGCAAACAAATCATAATGTCACAGCACAGTATATGAACAATCCCATTTCTGCCCCTACAAATTCACAGTGGTTTTCTAAAAACAGAGGATTGTTGCAATAAGAAGAAAAGTTAAGAGGGGAAAAAAAAAATACGAGTATATGAGCCTCCAAGTGGCTGAGAAATGTAGCCCCTTCATTTTAAAAGACTTACACACAATTTCTTTAAATAAGTACCTAATTTCAGGACAATTTTTCATGTATGGCAAAAAGTCTTTATGTTATGAACTCTGAGTCAAAGTGTCTGAGATGTAGCTCTGAGCAAAGGAAGTGTTTCAAAGATCACAGGATGCCAACATAAAAAAAGTTGAAAGAGAGGAAGTGCAAGTGTTCATAATGTGACTAGACACTCTTTCTTTAAAGTCTTATTCAGGAATTTTTAATACTAATATCAATTACTTCCAAGCTGAATTTATACACCTATTATCCTGTCTAGTGTGCTGGAAGAAAAGAAATGGGGCCTCAGAGAATTTAACCAAGATATTCATGAAAGAATTTGATCTTTATCTGTTGCTAAAGTGGATAAAAGAAATTTTATTTTAGTTAATTTTACATTTAAATCACTCCGTGACAGACTGTTAAGGAGAGGAAAATTATTCATCTAAACTAAGAGCTGAATGAATTTTGGGAGCGCTATTTAGTGCAAGAACAATATTTGAGCTGAGCTGAGGCCGGGAGCACCTGGCAGCGAATACAAACCCGTCTGATGACGAAGGGAGGTTTGTCCGTGTCTCTCCTGAACTCGTGCGGGCCGAGGTTGAGGTGGGCCAGCCTCTGGCGGGGCTCTTCCGAGAGCTCGCACATGCGGCGCTTGGTGTACGGGGAGGGCGAGCGCGACTGCGAGGCGATGGTGGGCTGCGCGTAGCTCTTCCCTCCGGGGCTCTGCCCGCCCTTCCCCGCCGCTGGAGGGCTTGGCTTTGGCACCTTTGAGTGCATTTTCCCGTCTGGGGGTGAATTATGCACCCAATTCGAGTCAGTCTAAAGAGAAGAAGAGAAATTATCTGATTTGACAGCGTGTAGGACGAAGATCGCTGAACACGATGCAAACAAGGAACTAATAATTTTACCAGAAAGAGATGGCGTGGCAGCTGAAGTTCCCCTCACAAAACTATAACCAAGCAGCAATTTAAAAAACTGCAATGTGTTTACCATTTTCTCTGAAACCAAAAGAAGGTTAAACACCCAGTACTACATGTTGGATGTCAAGTGTCTGATACTTAGTCAGTTACCTTTCCCACACAGTTAGTGGAGATTGTAAAAATTAAACTGAATTTTGTCACAAGTTCCTTTAATACAAAATTTACCTGAATTAGACATACACAGATTTGAAGCATATTTTCATCTAAGCTTTTATTTTAAAACTTTTACCCTTTAAAATAAAAGATAGAAATTAAAATAGGAGCCTATTTAATAGTTTAAATTATAAGCATTTAGAGTTGTCTAAAGGTCCAAAAGAAGTGCAACTACATTCTCTAGAATTTATATTTTCTTGGATCATGGTGGATTTACTAGTTCTTTGAAGAGTAAAGTTTAGTTGAGAAAAATAATACTCTTCCTGTTAGCAATTCTTTTTCCAGCTGGGGTTGGTTGACATTAGCCCCAAATGCTGCATGTACTGCTCAGGTTCAGAGGCACTCAGAAATAAAATGTCCAGCTTGCCTGCAAGCCCTTCCCACTACAGCCAGCCACGAGCCAGGCTGGGGTTCTGTGTTTGTTTTGCACTGACAGAATCTGAATTTGGCAGCAGAGAAACCACTCCCACCACTCCTCCTCTGACCTCCCACTTGTGCAGCTGACAGTGAGACGCAGCATGGACCCGGCCCACACAAAGCCAGACCTAATCCTCTAAAACTAATCTCAGCTTCATCAGAAGCAGGCTGTGCTGCTCCTGCCTTATACCAGTTGTGAAACTGGGCCTTCACTGCAACACAAGCAAGCCTGACCTGCCAGTCAGAGATACTTTTAGGAACAGTTTAAATTTTAGATCAAGTTGCCCTTATTCAAGTCACCTTCACCGAAGCCACTTTTCTGACAATGACAATTTTCACTGATTTTTAATTCTTTTTCTGTCTCGATACATTTCATTTGCTAAATTTGGAAGAAACTTCTCATTGAAGTCATTAGCAATGCCACCACCAGGTCAAAGTCACCTAAGTGTCTTTGCACACAAGCCTTCCTGACGACCATTCCATTTTAATGATGCTGCACCATTTTTCAGTAGTACAGCAGAAAAGAGAGGACGTAAGAGTAATTTTACATGACAGCTTGTTCCAGAAATCCAAACCAAAATTCCAATCTGTGAGACCAGAGAAGAGTGCTACTTCACCTTTAACTTTACTCGTTGCAAAAGCAGCATTTCCAGATTAATATAGGTGATAACCTTTTCAACAAAAACCTTCATTTCCATTACTGTTAATGATACAGTTATGGAAAACAACTAAACTAATTGGTTTGGTTTTAATAATGTACCTTCTCTAACTTCACCTAGTTTTCAGTGTCCTTAATTTTAAGTGTCAGTAACTAATGGTGAGAAGGCATCTTCCCATGTACAAATACACCAGGGACTGACACTTCAGCTGATCACACGACACAGCAGCTGATAATTGTTTCAGATTCAAGGAACTCTCAGCATCTACTGTCATGCACCAAACTCACTCTTTACTCATATTTGATTAAAAATTTAATCAAGTTGTCAAGCACCCGTGATACCTGCTTTAACCACAACAAAAGAATGAGAAAAGTTTGAAGTGAGCAGCACATGCAAAAATTGGAAGCAAGGCAATCAATATTAAATCTAGAAATGAAATTGCAAACAATTAAATTATGCTAACCTGTATGTGACTCCTTCCTGAGCTTAACAGACTGTCTGTAATAAGGGAAATTGTAGAAAATCTCAATTTTGGTGCAATTCCCTAGAAGAGAGACAATAATTGAACATCAAGCTCCAACTCAAGATAAAGGGTATCAAAGAGGTAAATGTCACCTAATGTAACAAACCATTCCTAATTTTCAGCCATTTCCTTTGTTAATTTCAGCCTTTAATAAAGATAATTAGAAAAGACAGAACAGCAATGGTAAATGTCAAGATGCTAACATTTGCATTTCTGACAATTCAATTACACATGATTACACTGCTTTCGTACAACAATTAAGGTCTGACTTTTATTTTAATACATTTTTTTCGTCAAAAGCACTTTTAAAGATTTTTCATGCCATGCTATATAGCAACAACAAAAATTTCAGTCATGCTCTAGAAGTTTCATTAATGCTAACTTTGTAAACTTATTTGAGAATAGTCTCAGTTGTGCCATCTCTTTTGCAAAAACATTTTGTTTCATCAATCACACTGCAAATAACTATTCATTTGTAACAGCATGACTAAGAATACCCTTCATTCTGTAATCTTTAGAGTAGTGATTTCTGTGGATGTCTCCCTTGTTCCACCCCCTCACAATCCCCTCCTGCCCATGGGACAGCCCTGGTCTATTCCACTTGGAATCAGTGGGGTCCAGCTGGGCCTCCTGGTCCAGCCCAGCATACACACAGTAATGACCAGCAGTCCCTCCATTTTTACACAATTAGCAGCTTCTGTTCCATTCACCTTCTTTTACTGCAGCCATAGCTAGGAACACAACACCTCAGAAAACTACAGCCTTTCAAATTCACTGAGCATTGGCCAACGCATTCAAAATTTACTGGGTGTAAAGGACAGGGATTATGACACACAAGCATTACTGCCCAAAACAGCAGCATTAAAAAAGGCATAAAGGAACTAAATGCCACATATGCTATAAACAGTGGCAATCATCTTTGTGCACCTTATACAACTCTGCAGAATCCAAGAGCGAATCAAGTGCCCCTGGAAATTTCTACCCTCTCTTCTTCCAGCATGGACAGAGTTCGCTGCCTGAGGCATCTCAGTGCATGGGCGTTTGTGCACATGAACACACAAAATCACTGAGACATGGAAAGGAGCTGCGTCTGTTTGTGACTCTGTCCCACATTCGTAAGAATCAACAGGAACTTCATGAGTGAAGTCTATTGATGAACCAAACTATTCTCTAGCACCGGCCCAAACACACACTGATTTCCCATTAGGGAATATGATCCGGCCCCAGGATAGATTATGGAAATGAAAAGACAAAAATGCCAAGAAACCTCAGTCATAGCAATTAACAGAGTCCAGGATTCAATCAAGTCAAGTTATGGCATATAAAAGAGGTTTTAAATCTGATCATCTTTAATCAACTCATTTTTATTACTAATGAATTGTCAAGTGCTATCAACAATTTAAAAAAGGACACATCAGAATTAGTAAGTCTACATAAAACGCAACAATAGAGCATCTACTGCTCGGACTGAGACTGGAAATGATTACAAAATTGTTAAGTGTTCATACCTAAAAATTGACACAAACTACAGTTTCCTCAGAGAAACAGTTTGTGGAGAGGGAATACAGGATGGCATTCGAAGGCACAGGCATGGATATGTCAAAAGCAACTCACAGGCCAAAAGCCTTTAGAGGACTTGCTCTGTTTTCTGCAGTTCCCAAACTAGGGGTTGCTGAAGGATATTCAACATAGAATTATATAAAGACTGTAATATAGCTCCAAACACATCTGTAAATGAAAACCAGCCAGAAAGTTTTGAGATCTCTTCTGCTTCTGGCTTAGTGGTGTCTGCAACCTTGAGCAGTCCTGCACCAACCATTAAACAGACGGGACATAACAACAATTGGATCACAGAAAAAGTATAAAGGCGGTTCATATTTAGAAGAATACAAGTCTAACATGTGCTTTTGACTGCAAGGGGAACGAGTGCAACTCTAGTTTAAAAAAGTATATATGAATATAACAGAAGGCCTTATACTGGCATGCTAATGGAAGATAGCATAACTAAAAAGAAACTGTTTTAAGTAATGTGGCAAATGCTGCATGAAGGTGGGGAATGGAGATAAGAACATCTGTAAGAAATCACTACCACAGTCCAGGCACAAACATATTCTGAAAGCCAAAGGTTGCAGAGAAATACAGAAGAGCCAGCAAGAGCCTCAGCTCGGCAACACTGGACCAGGAGAGATAACTCAAGGCATGGCTTGGATGCACACTGAGATTATAAACCTCCTAAGACATTTAGCCAGAGACATTATCAGCCAAGTGCCAGATTTCTGGAGGAGTTCTGATCCTCTCAACTTGGGATTCCTTCCAAGTGGCAGATTAGCAGGGTTAATCAGACACTGCTTGCCACTGCCTATCTGAACTCCTCAACCATAACCTTGCTGTTGCTACCTTTATTTTTTTAATAAAAGACAAATTTATTGGGAATCAAAGTGCCACTGAAGCAGAGCTGCCATTTAAAAATATTCAGCATCTCAGCTGGCTATAAATAACTTCTCATGTGGGAAGAACATGGCTTCACTAGCATAGGAATAACGTGAGGGTTCTCACGACCTTGTTTAACACTTCCTTTTGCTTAGCATTCACATCCAGTGCTTCGTGCTGACAGACTTAGCAGGAGACACTTGCCAGTAAAGCTCAGGGAACACTGGAAGATGGAGGCACTTGAGACTGCATTTCTACTGGAGGTAAAAATCCTTTCACAGTTATTCCACTTGGAAAGCAAGGAGAGGAACAAGAAGTCCCTTTTGGGAGCCTCCTTCCAAAGCCATCAAACACAGCTTCTGCATTATTCCTGAAAAGGAAGTCACAATGCCAAAATTCTCTCTTAAACTGTACTTTCAGCTATGGAGATGGAATGGAGCAACAAAGGCTTCTGCAGCCCCTGTTCCAGGGCAGAGATGGATTTTGTTACGCTGCTCCCAAGGACATGGAAGTACATTTGTGTCTTATATCTGTCAACTCTTTAAAGCCACTACGGTGTCATCTTACATCAGGTACACATCCAAATTACTCTGACCACATCTTCTCACAGTTCACAAATGATGGCACCTTCTCTTTACTAGAAAACAAAGAACTTTTGTTTTAAAGAACTCAGTTCGACAAAAACTATCAAACTCCTCTAGCGGCTCTGCTTCTACGAAGACTCACTACATTCTGTTCACAAAAAATCTAAAAACATTTAGCTAGTACCACCTCATTTGTTTCTACCTCTCTATCCTTTCTCAACACCAGGAAAGTACCTATCCTGTGAGCAGTATGAAACCAAAACAGTCCCACCCCACCTCTTGAGCCACACCACCATGCATGGGATGAACCAAATCAAAGAGATGCTATGGCCAAAAAATAATGGTTGTTTTTGCAGGGAGAGTTTAAGCTGCAGCAGAATCAGACATTTTGTAGCACAAAATCACAACTTTAATTCATTCAAATGTAACACAACATTAGACACCAAATTAGCACGTCTAATTGCAAGTGTCTGGGCAGTTTCCAGGTTGCCCTTTCAGGGGGAAGATTACACCAGCTAAAAGATACCAATGAACTTTAATCAGCATTTCCCTCCTCCCACGTGCTTTTAGTCCAACCACAACAGACAGGGTAATCAGTCCCTATCCAAATGTCCTGCCAATCCACCAGTAAGACTTAACCAAAACAGACCACACAAAACAAACCCCAACACACATCCTCACCATCCTCCTTAAAGTGCCTTCCTGGGTTATTCTGCTGACAATTAAGATTCAACAGTCAAACTTTATGAAAGGGCAGTGTGAAATGAATTCATTTTCATTTAATATGTACTTGAGCCCTTATCTCCAGAAAATTAGCATTAATTCATAGCACTCATGCTGCCAATTAGCTGTTGTTCTAAAACGCTGCAGAGGGGGACCATGGAGGAGGGTTACGTGGTTTATCTGTTGAGAACCATGAAGTCAGTGTGACATCTCCCTCTTCTTCTGCATCCCTTCAACCACCAGCTGCACCACGGATCAAACTGAATGGAGACATGTCACAGTGCCTCACTGCAAACCAAGTGGAAACTAACTTTTTCACATTAAATAATTTCTTGAAGCATTTTGAAAAAAATAAGATTATACTTTCCCCAAAGTTCAACTGTGGATTTGTACATTCAACACCTTAAAATGGCAAAATCTGTCAGAAGTAATCGCTTTTCATTTGAAGCAGTTCAAGGGGCTTCTTCAGTGAAGCAGACTGTGTCACAAACACAATCCACAGACATTCACTCACTGTGAAAGACGGGGACCTCTTCATTAAAATCTCACGCTCTAAACCACGGTGCCCATGGGTAAGCTTAGGGTCAGGGAACAGGAAATCTCTTGTATTTTCTTCATATGTAGCTAGAACTTTTCCCACTAAAAAGAAAATACATACTTTAATTGGAAAATAGACAAAGCCATACAGCACAGACACCACACACAGAGCCATGTTGAAACCAGGATAAATTTTGCTCTTTACAAATTAACAGCATGGCTCTAAAACTTCTATCACACTAGGAAATAACCTCATCAAGTTAAATCAGCAGCAAAAATGTGCAGAATCTACTATGAAACTATATTCCAATGTTACTGGAAAAAAAACTTAAAGAAGATTGTGTTAACTGTTCTATAACAGACACATGAAAAGTTTTCTTTAGGCAACTTTTCAGTCGTTTTCTTCTCTCTTTCCCTTCCATGCCACGGAATAAACCAGTATTCTTTTAATGGCAGCCAATCCCTTATGAGCAGCTACCATTCCATATTACAGAATAGTAATAGTAGCAGTAAGAAAGAAACACAAGTAACATCAAAATAGTTATTTCAAGATTTTCTCAATACCCTGGCTTGCTACTTTTTTTAAAAAAAGAGAAGTTTTTCTTTAGAGGTAAACCCTTGAATGCATATTGTAAAAACATGTAACTTGTGCTATTGCAGCCATCTTGTTAACTTATGTTGGGCTGTATCACACCTATCTCCGAGCCCTGAAAATAAATTCCTTATGCAAGATCTTTTACCTTCTCATGAAAAAAACCCCTTCACTACAATTCTTCAAGTAAACAGTGACTGGTGAGTCACCTGAGAGAAGCAACAGTTTCCTTGAAAGTACTAAGGACAACTGACAGAGAGTGCTTTTAATACCACAGTTTCCAAATGAGTCCTCTTTAAAACTTGACTTTATTTCCAATAAAACGCAGATTTACATTATTCATGGGAACACTTGAATTTCATTAAAATAGATTTTTATAATCACACAAACCAATAACAGAAGTATGACAAATCGCTATTTATTATCTTCACACGTCCCAAGAGACCTGTAATACTTATAGTGAGGATAAGAGTTTTCCCAATGGTCACCATTAAAATGGAAGGAAAAAAAGTGTCATTCTGAGAACAAGATTATGCACTCTGAAATTTCACAGACAGTCTCTCTGCAAGTGAATTGTGATGCAGTTAATAATTATGCACTGGATGATTTCAGTTTATTTTCCATTTTTAAAATATTATCACTTTCCTAAGCCTGACTATGATTCATTTCAATATTCAGTTATTATTCTCTTTCAAGAATGAGATCCTCTTGATCTATTAACATTTTATATTCAGGGGACTATTTGTTGAAGAGCTTTCTGTGTTGTTTGTGTGCTGGAAAAAGTGATTGTGCTGTAATGGGCAATGTCCTCCTGGAAATTCACCTATTAAACTGCATAATTTATGAAAAGACTGATACAATACCTGGAGGAACGAGCTGTATTAGTTCAAATACTGCTGTGTCAACTAGAAGGGAAAAAAGTTTTTTCATGAGTTAAAAAAAACCCTAAAATGAAAATTCCCATAGTCAAACCCCATGAAAAACAGATCACTGATTTAAGCTTCACAGCACTGTCCATCACTGCACTATTTCCACCACACCAAAACGAAGATAAAAGCAAGAACAGCTTGCATAAATACCATAGATGAACACAATGGCATTAGCAGGGCACAAATGACAACACTAAATCTGACTGAGAACTCGGTAAATTCAATCTGCTGCCAAGTTTGTCTGCTTTTAAAGAAGATTATGCAAGTTTTGCCCCCTTTGCAGATAACTCCCAGTGTGAGGGTGCATAGTCCTGGAGTTTGAGTTCAGGTCAGTGTTTTCTCACTACAATTCATTATACACATGTGGCAAGACATAATTTTCTTTAAAAAAATGAAAAGAATTTTGCAGAAATTGCAAGTTTATCCTTATATAATTTGAAAATTAATCAAATAAATGAGCATATAAAGGAACCCACTACCAGATAACCAGTTGGACTTTCAATCACTTATGCCTTTTTAACCCTTTCCTGTTCCAAAGAATGTAACATTGATTTTCCAGAGGCATTTTGTTACATAAAAAAGTGGTTACTCACTAGTTTTTCAGAGAATAGGCTCCTGATAGAAAAACTATCACATACTTTAAACCTCCAAAACATCTTTAGAGCCCATACCTGCATGACATTAATGGATATAACATAGTGTAAAAAAACCAGAACCTACATTCCAGTAGCTTCACAAGGTCTCCCGGATCAACTATATTAGCAAATGCCTGAAAAAGAAATAAATAAATTATAATAATGGCACAGTCAAAGTAATCAGACAGACCTCTGGGGAAGGAGAAGCAAAAAAAAAAAACCCAAATCAATGGTCTTCCTTGCCAAGATGGTTGTCAAGAGTCCTATCCCCATTGGAAAAAGAAAGGATACTAAAATTATCATTTGGAACATTACCAAATTCACTGAAAGCCATTGGTTCTGTTATACACTTTCTATTCATACAGAGTTCCCTCTGTACGTAAATAATGAAAATAATTTATAGTGAAGAGTTGAAGATATAGAGGCAAGCACTGTCTAAGAAAATTTCAAGAGAGAAATATAAATTGCTGAATGTACTACAGTTCTGAAAGATGAATGCTCTTTAATTTATCAGTAATGTTTTAAGTTTTGTTTTCACAGAGGTGACTTTTCAGTCTCCCGTTCAGGTTTTTTTTTAACCTGAATCCCACGTGAACAGACGGCAAGGGATAGGGGGAGGATGTTGCACTGGATGCAGGTCCCCTACATTACACTGGAAACAGCATTCAGTACATTTCCCCATAGAAGTCTGTGGTACATTTTTGCCTTTAAAGAATGATGCTCTTTTCCACTCTTCAGTAGGTAGTGAAATTATCCCTGTTTGTTTCCTGCCCACTTCACCAGAGCATCACTGAGGTTTACTCTGCCTGGTTTTCAAACTGCTGGGGAATGCTTAAAGGGAAAGAACTAGAAAGGGCAAAGTATTATTATTCATAGGTAGTCAAGAAGCCAGATCATATCTGTAAGATACTGTGTTTCATTATCCCTGTGGTACTAATAATGAAGCTAGTAGGGACTCAGAATATGTGATAAACAACTATAAATTACAGGGCCAGAGTACCAATCTGGGAATTCTGGTGACAAACCATGAAAAACGTATCTCAAAGGGAGTAGGATGTCACCAAAAAAGCTTGAGCTGCTATTTTATCTGTCTACTAAATTAAGTCGGCTCTTCTATATTGTATAGTCTCTGTTCTTCACCTTGCCATAATTTTTAGAACAAAAACATTGAGTCCCTTCCAAGCCAGTAAAACAGATAGTGAGGAAGGATAGTTGACAAAAGAATCAACAAACACCTAAAAAGTCTCATCATACATTAGAATCTTCAGTTCATGTAATTCTTGAGTCCCCATACGGGTAATACAGGGACACCCCTCCTTTGCACTGAAGAGAAGAGGGAGTTAAAATACTGCACCATCCTCAGTGTGATTATTTGTGCTCATGGGTTTTGCAGACAATTTTTGTGGAATTTGTGATGGGATTTATTTGGGTTCTATCAGCCCTTGACATATCGTACCTTTTCAAATAGTAGTTCTTCTTCAAAGAAGACTGGAAACACTGCAGGGACACATTGAGTTTTTTTGTACTGCCCAAGTACAAAGACACTGAGATAAAGTTCCTGTTTGTCTTTCAGCAGCACTCCAGGACAAGTTATCTGTAGGAGTAACACACTCATTAAACAAACTGAACTTTAGCTAGAAAAGTAATGGATGTTTTCAAGACAAAAATGAAATGGTCAGGACTGAAATGGTTGATTTCTGAAAGTCAGAATATAACAGACTAGAGAGAAAAAAATTATTCTCTAAAGCAATTCTATTTGCACAGACTGGCCAGGAAAAATAGTCCCCTTTTTAAAATAATCAGGACCAAATACTTCTTGCTTAAGGAAACACACTCCATTGTCTTCAACCACAACTGAAACCCAAGGCCAGGTTAGTACAGCTAAAGGCATGCACTGACTGTGTAAGGCATAATCATCTTCTGTATGAAGACTCACGTAGAATGAAGTCTGCATGATGCCAACACACAAAACCCCACCCAAACTTCAGCCTGACTATAGCATGAAGCTGACAAATTTCCATGTTTAAATATTCCTACTCTGTGCAGCCACCAGAAAGGGGAAGTTTTTTTGCAAACGTTGTAGTAACTTTGTGTTCTAATCTATGAATGAGAAAAAGCAACTGTTGTTCCATTACTACCAGATACATTTCTTCCTTTTTCTGGGAAGTTTGGCCATCTTTAAACTCAAGGCAGAGAAGGCTTCTCACTAGGCTGCCACGTACTGCCACAAACCTCTCACCTTTCTCTGCACAATTCCTAAACTCTTTAAGTAAGAGGTTGGTCTGTTTTTAAAGCCCTGATGAACATCAGACGTTCTTTCTTATGTTCTAATTGCAAGAATGTACACAACTCATTGCAGAACTATTTGCTATTTTTTCCAAGCCACATGGATTTTTTCTATTTCCCTGACAGAGAATTGACACCTTTCACTTAAGGTCTCATTTTTTATCTCAGTATTAGAAATACGAGGTTGTCTCTCCTAACATAAGATTTCTGGAGAAAGTGTTCAGACTTTCAATTGCCAGGTAGAAAGACAAAGGAGGAGAGTGATGGGAATTAAAATAAGTGGTTTGGTTACTGTCTCCTACTCCCAAGTGAACATTTTACTTGTGAAATCCTAACTGGATTTAAAAGAATACTATATAAACAGCAGAAAAACAGCTTCAGGTGGTAGAAATAAAAGAAAACAATGTGCGATAGAGCCTTATAGATAAAGTATAAGGTAAAAAAAATAGTCCTTCTTCTCATAAATATCTGAGAAGGAAAAGAATTGGTTTCCTCTCCATGTAAATGAGGGCTTCAAATCTGGAAGAAAAGTGCCAGAATAACGGATAGCCCAATTGAAACAGTCTGTCAAGCATTAAACAGCTTGTATGACACTCATGCAGTTGCAAGTGTGAACAGGAGTGAGAGAGACAGATTTCATTCATACAAGGCAAGATCCCCCAAACTACATACTACATGTCATGTCAGCTTTACTTCTCACTTCTGTCTTCGACATTCCTGTAGAATTTACAACCACTTTTAGCTGGAGTTTTGTGCCTTTCACCTTAGAGAAGGCAACCAATGTTTGCCTTTTTACTGAGATGAAAGTAAGAGATCTGAAGACACTGGAGTGGGAAAAACTGCCAACAACAGGTGCCCTTTTTCCTGGCTATCCTGTAAAAAGGAAACAAATTCTTACAAATGAGCATGTGGGCCAAGATGGCGCATGTGGAAAGCTGTGCTTCTACTACCCTGGAGATAAACTGCACAGTTCATTACCTGAGCTGGAACACCAAATCTACATGGCCATGTAACTTTAAAGTAGTTCCAAAAATGAGTGACACGTGTATCTGAAGTTTGTGACACCCATTTTGTAATATGCAGAGGTGCATAAACTTGGGAGTCAAACTGAAGCTCTCATCTGACTGCAAACTGCTCCAGCAGGATGAGGGGCTATTTTAAAGACTGTAATAGTATTATCTATGGATCAGCTAAGGAAGAGGGATATCAGTGCTGAAATTAACTGAGCTCACAAGCCACCCCGAGGATTATGAGAAATTTCTAGGGTAGTGTTATCTTGGACATCTGTCCCAGGAGGATGGAAAATGTGTACCAGCCCCACTGCTGGGACATCTCAAATAGCCGTAAAGAAATCACTGAATTAAGCTCATGGAAAGGAACAGAATTCTACTGATCTCAACCCTCTGGAGCACTTATTACACACAGTCCATGGCAGGATAAACCAAATTAGAAACCACTCAGTCTTTAAGTAAGGCCTTCCATTTGAGAAGAGAAATGAAGGAAACTACCAGCAAGACAAACCAAAGAGCTGGTGGACTCAGATTGGAGAAGACCTTGGAATTTCATTAAGTTAAATAGAGTAAAACCCATCTGTATCCTAAAGCAAGGGAAAAACAAAGAGGACAGAACTTCTGACACAACTGGGCAGATTTCAAAGAGGGTTGAGAAATATGCAGAGCACTGCAAAAGGGCAGGAAAACGGATCAGAAATTTGGGCAAGACTTTGGTCACAAATAAAACAAATAAAATGAGAATTAATGGACATAGCATAAATCAACCCAAAATGTGAAAGCTAACAAATCTATGTCCCAAACACAACTGAATATTTTGCCTTGGTTTTAATAAAATTTAACACAGGAGAGAAAAGACAACTTAAAGAATTAAATGATGAAAACCAACGTCACCCAATATGCACTAGGCCTGGACCAGGAAGCCATAGGGAGGCTGAATCATCTTCAGCCCAGGTTGTGAAAGAATGCAATTTTTCTTAAATGAAATGAAAACAGGGAAGGTAGAATCTGCTGAAAAAAACCAAACACAAGAACCCTGTGAGACAGAAAGAGAGATCTGAAAAATTATAACCCCATTGATTGAAATATTTAAATATGCAAAAATAAAGAATAAATATATGGAGGAAAACATCACCAGAAAAAAGCCCAGCAGGGCACGTTCCATAAAAACAGATCAATCAAGAAAAATTTTACATTTTTTTAAAAATCTGCTTTCTGGAAAAAGGATATCATATAGTGCCACTAGAAATTACTATTTATGATGAAAAAGATAAGAGTAGTTAGTAGAGGAAGAGTTAGTATCAAAGGTGGTACAGAACTGGCCAAAGGACAGCATCAATATGTGCAAAAACTGGGAGGCATCAAGCTGAGGTTACCATAAAAAACATGCCTCTCTTTATACTGGGATCCATGTCTTTTAACATTTTTAATGACCCTGACTCATATTAAGATATAAAGGAAGAAAGTTGGACTTTTTTTCCCTACATCACCTAAGGCAAAAGAAAGACCCATTTGGAATGCAGGGTTCAATTCTGACCCTGATCAATGTGGAAGAGTAGCTCCCATACCTAAGGTGGTCAGAAGGCTGGTGAGTCCATTACACAAGATACTACCAAAAATACCAGGTTACCTCAGCTGATAAAGATCAGCTAGGAAATGAAAGAACTGCTGCCCAAAAAACACATCAAGCGAGCAAACGCCAAGGAAAGAAAAAAATTCTTAAGTGAAAAGCTAGTGCTGACATTTGTGTAAGAGTAGTCTGTTTCCATTCTTATTTGCAGCCTTGAGAGCAGGGTAAATAACAAATATCCCACAAGTGAAAACCTGACCCTGGGGAAATGTCTTCCCTGTAGTCTCTCTAGGCACAGGAATAGCTCACAGCCAGTGGAAACAGAAAAGGAAAGCACACTGCTCTGCTCCAGGAACCGGGCAGGCCTTGGTATTGTGGAGACAAACACCAGCTGTGGAGACAGCAGAGCAACACCGCCAGGGTGACACCCTCCCCATCCACGTGTGGAAATCCACAGAGCAGCCACTCAGGTTTGGGAACAAGAGGAGCTAAGCAACAAGGAAAACCCGGGCAATTTCCCAGCATATGCTTCCGTGATCTGCACTTGCATTTTGTGGATGGCATCTCGTGTTTTCCTCTCAGCAGCAGCT
Source organism: Pomatostomus ruficeps (assembly GCA_013400735.1). NCBI lineage: Eukaryota > Metazoa > Chordata > Aves > Passeriformes > Timaliidae > Pomatostomus > Pomatostomus ruficeps. The sequence continues at coordinate 113,330 of VYZT01045370.1, forward strand.
ATTCCAATATACACGGCAGCACTTGTTCTGGATCACAGGACCAGGGCCTACGGAGCCACCAGCTCCAGGGTAACAGAGCACTGCCTAACGCAGCTACTTCTGAAGAGTTTCCAGGAGAATGATACAGCTCCTTGCTGTATTCCCAGCTTGGATACAAGCAGAAAACTTTGCAAAGTGCAAGGAGTACAACCCTAACATGATTAATGTCAAAACTTTCCACTTTCTNATGGGCGGGCGGCCAGCGTGCCCCGCCGAGTCTGGGCCGCTCGGGCTCGGCCGACGCTGTTGTCACGGCAACCGGGGCGCGTCCGGCCCGCGGCGGCCGCTCCGCCCNCTATGTAATACCCAGGTGCTTCAGAGCGGCCCAGAGCCACATCCTGCCCCTCAGAGGGCGGCATTTGCCATCAACAAGCTGCTCTTTACTCGGATTTGTTTTGGTCTTCGCCTTGGCTTTTTAATTTTTTCACCGATAGTGCTTTTCCCCACACCGTACTTCTTCCCAAGAATCAGTGTCTCTTAAAAAACCCACATTTTCCACGGGAAAATGATAACTCTAAAGCGGCACGGCTGCTGCTAACACCAGCGGGGGGGGTGGGG